>PYHX02000158.1:19289609-19325658 GCA_004302925.2 Cochliomyia hominivorax
GCCGCCATGCTGTTGTACAAATAATTTTTATATTGCAGCAATTAAAAATTTTATTAGTTTTGTTGTTGTTGTTGTTCTTGTTGCTTTCGTTGAGGTTTATTGAGGAATATTTAAAAAGTCACAGTGGTTCACAGAATCACTTTATCAGACAAAAATTAATAAGTTTCTTAAGAACGACGATTTAATAAATTTTTAATCGTTTTGAAAAAATTTTTAAATGAATGAATAATCCAGAAAACATATTGTATTTTAGATAAAGTGGGCGTGGCATATTGTTAAAGGCAAAGTTTTACTCCTTTTATCAGAAATAAATGTCAGTTTTGCAACACTGATGTGAAGTAAATTACTATTAATTGGCGAAATTTTAATGCAATTCACTGTTCTCAATTAATATATTATAGCATATTTAAAAGTTAGTTCAAATGGATACTGTATAATATCAAACTATAAAAAGAAATTGTTATAGCAAATGAAAGCTAAATGTTCTACTTTATTTTGACATATACTTCTATACCAATTTGGATCCATCTGTTTAACCATTTTTCTTTAATTCCAAAAATGTTTAAAGGAATCCTCACTTTTAATTTTATGGAAATTAAAGTTTAGTACTAGAAAACTTTTAAGGACCAAAGAGGATTATATCAATGTTACTACTAAAAGAAAGGCTAAAATGTTCCCCTTTAATTCCATATATATTTATACTGTTTGGAATCATCTGATTAATTTTTTTCAATTTGATAAGAAATACTTTCTCTAAATCTAATTTTTTATTTCAGTTCCATTTGAAATTAAGTTGAATGGAACTTATAAGGATCACTGTATTTTTAAGATATTTTACTACCATTTAAGAGACCAAAGTGTTCTTCTGAAATCTATATATACTTTCGTATTTATTTGGGTCCATATATTATAGTTTTTTCAATTTTTAGTGAAAGTACTTTCGAAATTTTTTTCATTTGAATAATTAAATTTTCGTATTAAATCAAGAAATATATAACTTTTTTGATGCTGCGATAGCCTTTCCGAAAGAAAAAAGTGTCCACTTTAATTACATGTATTTTTCGGTACCTATTTGGACCTTTCTGTTAAACACTTTGGTATCAATTATGGAACCATTCGTACAACATTTTTTTTTTAATTTTGATTTTAGTTTGGTGAAGTAAAAAGTTTGGTTATGTAGAACTTCCGGTGATGTAAAGATAAAAAAGAAATTTTACTAATTGAAGAAAGGTCAAAGGGCCCCTTTCTTTTGATATATACTTTTACGAATATTTGGAACCATCTGTTTAAAAATTTTTAATATGAATGAAAATACTCCGACTTTTTAAGAATAAAATAATTAAAAATAAAATAAATAAAATTTAAAATTATTAAAGTGCAACATGGAAAAAATTATATGTACATGAAATTAAAGACCTTATAGAATAAAACTGTATTATCAGTTTTCCCATGATTGTACAGATTTTCATTTAAATCGTCTTCAAAGCTTTAAATGTCATTTAAGAAGATCTTTATATAAAGAAAAATAAACAATAAAATGATCTACTTAATATGTTATTGACCATAATATGGCTTGACCATGATATTGTATTGACCATAATATTGTAAAAAAAAACAAGTTTATGGTTACTGTAATCATGTTCTTTTTTCAGTTCAAAAAGTTATGTATTAATAAGCAAATAATATCTCCATTGCTTCAGGAGTTATGAATTTTATAGTCGATGAAAAGCAATTCAGGAACAGTGTGGGCTATAGGAATATAGTTGGGTGTTAATCATAGTTTGATAGACATACCAAAAAACTAAATCTAAAATATTTAGAAATCGATCTATAAATGAAAATTTTTCTGGATGAATTTATGGTTTAATTTTTTCAAAGAAATTAAATTAAAAACTCTTTTATCAAATTCTTTAACCCTTTAAGCCACGGTAAAAGCATTTTGTATGTCTTCAGCCGCAACTATTTTTAGTTAATATTTTTTTTTTTAATTTATTTTGGTTGACTAAACTAAAATGTTTGTTTTCAAATCAGTCAAGTATGACAACAAAACCAAAAAAAAGGAGGAGGTGAAGAAGGTGTTAAAATGACGTTTTATCCATTTAATCCATTTAGGCTTTTTTTGAAATAAAAAAACGAGTCAGAATGCTGTATTCGGCTATTTCGAATTTCCACCACCAAACCATGTGAAGTAAATTTACACACATACATATATACACTCACATATACACCATACATATATAAAAGTTGTTTTTTCTTAAATACAACACAGGAGACATGTAATGAGTCATCCAATTATTTAGAATTTTTGACTATAACTTCTATTTTCTACTGAACCCGATTTTTGAATAGGCAATAGGGAGGGTAACATTACATCCTTAAATTTATTGGCAAAAGTTTATCTTTTAATCTTTTGATTTATAATTTACAATTTTTTACGTAACTTCTTTGCTGGCATTTAGAGTTTACCTCAATATCGTCTAAATCTAGTAATATACTGAACCGATTTTATTGATTTTAAATAGGAATTTTGTTAGGAACTATAAACAGATTTCCTGGATAAATTTCATTGAGTTCTGTCAATTATTGGCGCCAAACCCAACAGACAGACGAAAATAGCTACATCGACTCAGATTTTTAATTTGATGAAAGAATAAATTATAGGGTCTTAGATGATTCCTTCTTCGGTCTATATCTTTTAATATGCGGACATGATTTTGTTGATTTTAAATAGAAAATTTCTCAGAAATGTACCCTGAGCAAATTTCATTAAGCTCTGTAAAATATAGTTGATGTCAGCGTGCCAGACAGAAAGATAAGTCGACACAGATTATGATTAAGTTAAGAATACATTATACGGTCTTAGATGACTTCTCACGAGTATATCGAATACCCAGGAGAAATTTCATTAAGTTCTGTCAATTACTGTTGACATCAGTATGCTAACAACGGACAGAAAGATAGACGGACATTGCTAAGTCGACTTAGATTTGGATTTGAGACAAGAATAACATAATGGAATTTTAGATGATTCTGTTGCACACGAAATGGCAGATTATATACCTTTTTCACCACTTGTGGGTGCGGACTAAAACCAAAAATTGTCCGGGATACTTGATAACTAATAAAATTTATATAATTTTTAATTTTCCAATAAAATAAAGTTAAAATTCTTCTATGAACTCCTTTTGTAATAGAATAATTCCCACATATTTGAATTCTTTAAAAACCCTGCCCTTTCACAATATTTCTTAACATTCCCCCTCCCCGTCTCTCTTACCTCCATTTGTAATTTTTAAATATTCCTTTAAAACAAATTTCGCAAAGATTTCACACAAGATTCCTTTTGAATGAAAAAATACCAGTTTATTGTTCGCATTGATGGATTTAAATTGCTCTTTTAAGTCTCCTCTTTCTTATAACCTCCATCACCACAAGTAGAGAAGAGGGTATATTAACTTTATCATGCTGTATGAAACGCTAAGAAGGAATTATCTTCAGACCTCATAATTTATTTATTTTCTTGTATGAGATCAAAATCTGAATCGATTAAGCTTTGTCTGTCCGTCTGCCTGTTATTGGTTCTGTCCGTCTGCCTTCATTGGCTCCACAATAATTAATAGAGCTCAATAAAATAATGCAAAATTGATTCAGTATATTAAAATATATATATACCGACATCTGAGGTAACCTTTGAGTTCAAATATAAGGATATATATACTTCATTACCATGAATGATCAAAATCGGACTTTATGACTTATTTATGTATTAAAAACATTTGGGAGTTTATGTGTGAGTGTGTGTACGCCTTTAAGAACGATCTACTGTTGATCTTAATAATGATCGATAATCCTTCCAAATTCGATTTAAATTTAGGTATCAAAAAACTGCAGACATTAAAAATTTTCCCTGAATTCTTTAAAAGAATAATTTTTTATGTTCTGACGCTTTAAAAAGCATTTAAATCAAGTTTGAAACTAGCGCTGTTTTAAAAGTTGAAGAACAAGTTTCGAAGTACCACAAATCCTTGACGCTAAAAAACATATTCTTTAGATATTGCAGTGGTTCCCTATTCACCCCATTCTAACCAATTATCAATCAGTTTTAGACTCCATTATACGGGTTTAGTATTCCGTTTGGAAGGATCATTAGAATTGTGTTTCATTAGGATCGAAGTTATTTCTAAAACCAATAAAGTTACACGCATTTGTGGTGGAGGGTATTGCTATATTCGGCATTGCGATATAGCATTCTTACTCGTTTCTTGTTGCTATTGTTGTCGTTATTGCTTTAGAGCTTTTCCATTTTTGTTTGTTGTTTTACGATTGTTCTTTCCAAAGAATTTGAATTTTTATTGAAATTTCTATGAATGTTTTTTTATTCTTTCTTTTCTTTTGTTTTGCTAATTTGAGTTTTTTTTTCGTTTTGTGTGATTTTGGATTTTTTTCCGTTTGTTTTATTGTTTTTGTCAACGTTTTGCTGCTTTAAACCGAATTTTTTATTTTGTTCTTTTTCATTCAACCTTTCAACCATGATTAAGTATTCATACACATGTGTGTTATGTTGTTGTGGTTGTTGTTGTTGATGGTCGCATGTGAGTGAATGTGAATGAACGAACTCATTTGAATCTATTAGAGAAAGATATTTTAGTGGATTTGCCACCCTCGAACAGGAAGTTAAAGGAAATGAAATTAAATTTAATGCAAAATAGGAAATTTATTTTTATTTTTTTTTTTTTTGAAAGAGGGAGGATAATTAAAGGATTTAAATGAGGAAAATATTTCTGAAAACTTTAAGGAAATTTTTACAGTTATTGGGCAGGCATTTTTGAAACCCTAGAAGCTTTCCAGCTCCAGATCTTATTCACATACCTTATAATTTCATATATCAATTTTTCTGGAAGGATCATACACCCTTCCTTCTGATATCGATGCAAAAATATTTATCCAGTAGCTAAAACTTTTGAAATTTATAATTATGATCTGGGAAAAATTGCGCAAGAAGAAGAAGATTGTGAAATTATTCTAAAAGTTATGTAAATTCAATAGTTAAAGATGTTAGAACCGGCTATTTTGATAAACATTTTGAACTAAATAGTTACTTAAGAATTTTATTTTAAATTGAGGATCTCTACTTTGATCCATTACGATCGCTTAGCTAAAACATTATTACTTATAAGATTAATTAACAAAGTATGATCGTAATTCCACATTCGAATCTACTATCGATCTAAACAACGAAAGGACATTTGCTTTAGACCAAAATGAGGACCTAATTACGATTGATTACCGATCTGTTTATGATCTTAATAATGTTTTATGATCTGTAGCATAAAACCATTCTACTTTAGTTATAAATAATGCCATTTTATAATCAAAATAAAGAATTACTACTAATCATAAAATACGAACTCTTATCAAGAGTCCTGCATTCGATCTGCTAAGAATCTGAACGAGGAATTGTCATAGAGATAAATAAAAACCTTGATATCGATTTAAGTAAAGAATTTGCTGTTGATCTAAATAGCGCAGTTTTAAAATTGCAGAACAAGATTCGAAGTACCACAAATCCTTAGATATTACAGTAGTTCCATATTTTCCCCTTCTAACCAATTACTAATCATTTTTAGACTCTATTGCAGGTTGAATATTCCCGTTTGGGAGAATCATAAAAAGAAAACTGAATTTTGTTTCATTAGGATCTGTAAAATCGGGGTAATTTCTAAAACGAATCGTCCGGTTGGAAGGACCATAAAAAAGTTTGTGTAAATTTAAAAACCATCAGAGTATAAACTAGAGATGCAGTGTCCACTTAGAAGAACCCTTAAAAATTTCAATCGATGAAAATATCTTAGTCTTCCTTTAGGCAAAAATGTGCTAAATCTAAATTTTCAGTTGAAAGGATTATTGACACTTAAAATGATTTTACTGTCAGCCCTTAAAAAAATGCAACATTGAAACAGTTTTCATAAAATCTCCTTTAAAAAACGGAAGCTTCTCCCATCTTTGACAAATAAAATTATACGTCTTTTTTTAATGGAAATAAATTCGAAATTCGATTACCGGTTAGAGGAACCATAAACACCATTCGAAACTTTCTATCTGCCATAAGCAAAGGTATACTGAATCTGCTTTTATCCGGTTTGATGGACCATAACAAATATTAATAACGGTAACTAATGGAGTTTTATCAAGAGGAATGCTGACTCTGTTTGTATATATACAGTATCCGGTATCCGGTTGGAAACATCATTTTAATGATTCAACATAATTCTTACTTGTTCCTATAAGATTTTGAGGTTCCGATTATGAGAAAATGGAAAAAATTAGGATAATCGATTACTACAGAAATTGGTTGGAAGAATCATATTTGAGTCTATAGAAGATTTAGTAGAAGTCTTTGTGAAAAGTCGGAATATTTTAGAAATTCAGATTTCGATTAAAAGAATCAAAAACTATTTGTGAATAACTGTTGCAGCTCACTTAATCTTTAGGGTTCTTTGCAATCGCTGATGCCCTGAAATTTTTTTTCTACTTGCAAATTTTTGCAAAAAAAAAAAAAAAAAAAAAAAGAGAGAAGAAAAAAAATGAGATCAAAAACCAGAACTTCAAGAGTGACTTGATTATTTTAATCACGACCACTCTTTAAACATTCTTTACGATCATTTGTTGTTATTGTTGTTGTTTTTGCCTTCTGTGTGTTCCATTGATTTGATGGCCAGAGTCGAGGAATGCTAGTGGACTTTTGCACAAAACTCTCACACTTATGCACACATAAGCTTACATACAAAAAAGACGCATACATACACACATACATTCATTTGTTATAATTTTTTTTCTTTCGAAATGATGCGTGTGTTTGGCTTTTTTTCCAGTTCCACAAAAGTTGAATCAACTTTCTATAATAAAAAAAAATTCTATATAAAACAGCTGATGACGACGTTGATAAATTTTTGGGTTTTGAATTTTGTTATCTTTTCTTTTAAGGTAAAAATGTGGTCGAATTTAATTTTAATTAATTTTAATTATTTTTTATTAAAATTTAAGGTTTTGGTTTTAAGGAGTGAGATCGACAAATTCTTAACATACATATATGTTAATAACAATCAAAAAATTATTATTACAATTTACAGAAAAAAATTTTATAGCTTTAATCACCATTGAAAAAAATTGTGAACATTTTTCGGAAACATTTCCATTAACGCTTTCATAGCGCTTTCTGTCACTTTGCTCGAATAGGCAATACCGCTCAGTTTAAAATGTACCACACTTTTGCGAATCTTTTTCTACTCTTTATTTCTCTTTTAACAAGAGACCAATATCTCTCCACTGAACTTAGTTCCGGCAGCTCGGAAGATTTGCCACTCTTTTTACAAATACCACATTATTGTATTTGTACCACTCAATGGCTTGTTAACCAGAGTGACAGGATGCCAAATCAGGCGAAAAATAAGTGGACACATTATGAAGTTTTATGAATGGAAGCATACTTTTTGTAATCATTCCTTGATGAAAATTCGGCATTTAACATTTCCTCGGAGATCAGCGACATACAATTTTTGACTCGGAAGTTGCGAAGAATCAGTCAGAACATACGCTTCATCATTCCTTATGCAGCAAGAATATTTTTTAGAATACTTGATTTCGAATTCCGTTCTCTGTTGTTGACCTCTTCCCTTTTAGAGTCTTGTATGCTTTTTAAACCTGCGTTAGCTTTAACTTTTCATACCAAATAGTCCGAGCACTGGACTAACCGAGCTGCTTTGGAAGCAGTTCGACGGCAAATCTTGGCCAACTTTTTGCAGGACCAAAATAGGTTTCGTTAAAAATGTTTAATAATTTTAGTATGCACTGTTTTCTGGTCACTCATATAAATCTGAAAACAAAATCAATTGATACTTGAGTTAAGAAATTTAATGAAAAACGTGTGTTAAGCATTTTTCGATCTCACTCCTTAACAACTAAAATATTATATATTTCAATTTGATTTTTAAAAAATTTTATTTAACGTTTTTAAAAGTTAAAATTCTTTAATTCATTAAATTTGTTTCCTTTTTCCGTTAAATCATTTTTTCATTTCCGTTTTCCGTTAATTTATTTTTGTTTGGTTCATGTCTCTGTTGTTTATAGTATTCAATCAATATTTTGTTATAAACTATTTTATTGTTGTTGTTATTTTAATAGGTTTTTCTTTGTCAAGGTCATGTTATTTTTTTCTCAACTGTTACTTAACAGCAACAACAATACAAAGAAAAAAAATAACAACAAATTTGTTTTATAAATTGTTATTGTTTTGTTATTGTTTAATACAAATTACCGTTACCTCTTGTGTTATTTTTCTTAAGTTTATTCTCCTCTTCGTGTTGTTGTTTTTGTTTAACGGAAAATAAACTTTTCATTCATAATAATCGAATGTAAACATTGATTCTCTCTCTCTCTATCTCTTCCTCTGTAGCTTTTTCCTATTTTTAGTTGTTTGCTGTAGTTATTATGGCCGCCATTGTTATTGTTTACATTTATGACAGTTAGAAGTTCATAGAAAACAAGAATGAAAATATGATAATTTAAGGAACAAAATTGTAGAAACTTCAAACTGATTTTTTTGTTTTCGTTTGTTGCATGTTTGAATTAATGATGAGTTATTTTAATTTGGGACAGACGACAAAAAAAATAGGAAATTTTGGTAAATTTTAGGTTAAACAAAATGTCAAAATTAATATTCATATAAGACTTCTTACAGAGTTACCAACATTTTTTTTGCTTAATCATAGTAATCTAAACTCTTTCCCCATTTCTGTAACGCCAAGAAGGCAAGATCTAAATCCCCAAAAATTATATATATATACTTTATAGGGTACTTTATCCACAATGATCGAAAGAGATCAATAAAATTTGGCTAAAGCAGTTATTGCCCTTAAAAGATTCCAATTTAAAGCCAACAAAATGTGTTCAAAAAGTTAGAGATCCATATTTGATACAACCACCTAAAGCTGAAAAAAATTTAAAAACTTCTCTTGAAACTTGGCAAATATCTCACATGGGTCCATATGTATCTTATCCCATTATGTTACTCTAAAAAACAGTCAACTGTTATTCAGCAATCTGCATTATACCTTCTCCAGTATCCATTTCTAATAGACACCAGATGTCTAATGTGCTTTCAATTGAAAGCGAATAACTGCCTGGTTTTCCAAATATCGTAATTGAGCCAGATAACGCGGCAAATCTGACAGGTAAACTTAGTGAACCATCTCGCCTGCACAATTGGCTTGTCCTAAAAGCACATGCTGTAGCATATCAGATGAAATTCAACCAGTCAATCAATGTAGTCATCGCCAAGCGATGCACCATGTCTGGCTTGACTATCTGCAATGTCATACCCGTAACAGTTACTGTGTCCACGAATCCATTTTACAAACGTTTCATATGCTCTTTTCCACCTAAATTTTTGATCACACTTTTGTCCTTTGAACGGACATTGTGATTGATGATAATGTCCTCGATGTATGATCGAATTTCCTGGTCAATTTGAATTAAAAGTCCCTCAATTTTTTACCATTTTTTATCTTGTTCTAAACTGAATCATATGCCGGTAAAACTTTTCATCTACTCTTTCCAATAATTTTTAATTGCTCTTTTGATCTTCGGTCGTTTAGTCGTCATGATGACAAAAATCTTAATGTCTGGAATATTTAGATCAATTTAACTTCTCTCTTCGAAGGAAACAGTTATCTTGAGTACGAATTTTCTGCAGTCGTATGACCCAATTTCAGTAGATCTTATCACACCAAATACGGATCATCAATAATGATTTTGTTGGAGTGATTTTAGAGAGCAGCTCTTCCAATATTCCTTTATTTATATAAATTATTTCGTTTTAGGTTTTCTTTTTTCGGTTCCCCTGATTATAACATTTAATCAGGCACAACGTTAGACGTCAATGAAAAAAGTTTAATCGATGAATGACTCAAAGAATAAGTTTGAGGTTAAAATAGTGTTTTATTAATGTCTGTTACTCTAATAATCAGATCTTGATTACTCTATATAGATCAGATCTTGATTACTCTAATGAAATCTTGATCTACTCTAAAGAAATTATCTACTCTATATAGATCAGATCTTGATCTATTAATTTAGTCACAAGATTGTTAGGGTTTAGTAACAAAATATGGAGGATTTTGCATTAAAACTGAGATATTAAGATATTTGACAGTTATAAAGGAATTACTAAATGTTCGGCGGATCATTCGCCTTTCAAAAGCGGCTCGGTTTAGTTGATTGAAAAATAGATTCGCGCAGATTTTCTACTCTATATAGAAGATCATCGTTTAGTCTGTGGACTAGATCACCGTTTAAACTTTAGTTCAGATCATTTACAAGATTCTTGATTTAAATCTAGGATCACAACCCAGCTTTTGGGCTAGATTATTGTTTACTTATAAACAAGATCATACTCTAGTTCATGATCAAATTATAGAAAAGATCTTGATCTTGATCTTACTCTATATAGATCAGATCTTGAACTACTCTATATCGACCAGATCTTGTTCTAGTCTATATCGACCAGATCTTGTTCTAGTTTATATCGACCAGATCTTGTTCTAGTTTATATCGACCAGGATCTTGTCTAGTCTATATCGACCAGATCTTGTTCTAGTCTATATCGACCAGATCTTGTTCTAGTCTATATCGACCAGATTTTGTTCTAGTCTATATCGACCAGATTTTGTTCTAGTCTATATCGACCAGATCTTGTTCTAGTTCTATATCGACCAGATCCTGTACTAGTCTATATCGACCAGATCTTGTTCTAGTCTATATCGACCAGATCTTGTTCTAGTCTATATCGACCAGATCCTGTACTAGTCTATATCGACCAGATCTTGTTTCTAGTCTATATCGACCAGATCCTGTACTAGTCTATATCTACCAGATCTTGTGCTAGTCTATATCGACCAGATCTTGTGCTAGTCTATATCGACCAGATCTTGTGCTAGTCTATATCGACCAGATCTTGTTCTAGTCTATATCTACCAGATCTTGTGCTAGTCTATATCGACCAGATCTTGTTCTAGTCTATATCTACCAGATCTTGTGCTAGTCTATATCGACCAGATCTTGTGCTAGTCTATATCGACCAGATCTTGTTCTAGTCTATATCGACCAGATCTTGTTCTAGTCTATATTGACCAGATCTTGTTCTAGTCTATATCGACCAGATCTTGTTCTAGTCTATATCGACCAGATCTTCGACTAGTTCATCTAGTCTGTATAGACATATTCATGTCTCATTACGAAAAAATACCGTTTAACGTACACACATACGTACTTGAGTACGAACATATGCGATTACGTACTCAAAAAAATGAATGACCAAATAAATGTTTTCTTTTCTTTTTTTGTTATTGTTTCTTTATCACTGAATTTTTTTATTTATTTTTAATGTAAAAATGTCAATTTTTGTTTGAAAACAATTGTATTTATTCACAAGTGCAAACATACAAACACACACACATACACAATCACACATACTTAATAAATACATTTATATATGTAATTTATATTTATTATGAATTTATGTATGTGCAAATGTTTGTATTTGTTTGTTTGTTTTTGTTTTTGTTTTATTTGATATTTTTTTCCTTATTGTCACGGGTTCATTAGCCTTATCTCTTCTTTTACTCACTCGAAAGTAAGTGAAATATTTATAAACTCAAAAAAAGAAACGACGGACATAAATGAATTTCATTATTTTTGTTAAATTTTATTTTATTTTTATACATAAGAGAGTTAAAGAAGAAGCAGCAAAACCTCAATGAATGGGAGAGTTATGAGTAAGAGGAGTATTTATGCAGGTTGATTATTATTATGCCCTACACCACCATAAGTGTTTATACAGATGTTTGTAACATACAGGAAAAATTGTGTAAAACCCATTTTTAAATAAACCGTTCGAATCAGAATCACTTCCTTAGTCGAATAAACCAGGTCCATTTGTTTATCTTTTTGTCCAGTCGCAGTTTTTGAGATATACTTGATGAAATTTGGTCCAAGTTACTCTTTTGCTTAAGAATGAAACCTATTGAAATAGTTCAAATTCGGTCCAATATTTCAGGTAGCCCCTATATAAATGTCCTCCCGGAATTGCGGTTTCGGGTAATAAAAGCTTTAAATATAATTTCAACAAAATTCTACAAAAACAAGTTTTATTGTGCTCTTGATTGATGTGTCAAATTATGCGAGGTCCATTAATCTCACAGTCCCCATATAAGCCCCCTTCCAAATATCACTTTGAGCTCACACAAACGTTGGTATTGTTATAACTACTGGACAAATTACGATAAATATAAACTAAAATCGATGTTTGAAATTATACGAGGGTAGGTCCATTATTTCTTCTGGCTCCCATATAACCCTCCACCCTTGACAAATCAGATAAAATTCATTCATATTGTTTATATCATAATAATGTATTTCTTACTTAATCATAAATCAGAAAAGCAAATTATACGAGGGTCGTTCATAAATTTTTCATAACTATCAATTACAAGCAATAATGTGGTATAGGGTAATACGTAGTCGGACTTGTTATACTTGTTGTTGTTTTTCATTTGCCCACTTTAGAAGCTCTTTAGGTGCGAAATTATAACGTCTAATAATTCTTTTCAAAATTATTTATTTTTTATATAAATTTTTCAACTTGATAATTTTCTAAAAACGCGATGGGATGACAGGTGACAGCAAACAACCATTACTCATTTTGTCTTAAATATTTCCACAAAATTTAACATTAAACCGACTAAAAGTGACAGGTTTGTGAAATAAAACTTCATGGCAACAACAATTAAAAATTTTATAAACACAAACAATTTTAATCCAGAATATATTTTTCCATTATTTGAAATCATTTAGCGCCTTTTAATTCTTAATTAGAAAATAATAAAAAAATATTAATAGACCGGGAGTGAAAGAACACTCGCTCACTCACTTAAAAGTGTTTATCGTTGGCAACAACCTCTTCAAGCATAAACGTCATCAGTGTCATATGATAATTGTCAACCATTCATCGTTTGTTTATTTGTTTGTTTGTTTGTTTGTCTTTTTATTTTTAAAGATTTTATGAATGTATGAGTATGTGTATGTGTGAGTGTGTTAATCACCCAAACATAACCTTCCAACGAACTCTCTTTGTCACTTTTAATTTTTTTCTTCTTCTTCATTTTTGTCACACCTCTTTTTTGTTTTCCTGAGTTTAATGACAATAAACAGGAAGGATGAGTTCCAGGCAGTACTCTGGTGACTTGATATTCCTCAGTGGCATGAAGGAAGGAGAGTTAAGAAGTGGAAAATATTAAATTCATATTGAAATCATTTTAACAATTTAATTTTTATTTTATTTATAGAGTAGAGAACATTTTAAGATTTACAAGATCATTATAGTCTAAAAGGGGCCACTAAAAGTTGTCATTATGCACGATCATTATAGAGATTTCATGCCAGGATTTTTAGACTTTTTAATAGACTTGTTATATCCTATTTTATCGAGTAAATCATAGTCTAATTTGTAGACTAGATCATATTATAGTTAATAGACAAGATCATAATCTAGTATATGGACTCGATCATTGCATTTTATCTACTACTGAGTTATAGCTATAAACTGATCTTAATCATCTTGTCCATATAGGCAAGATCTTCTTATAGATATGATGTTTATCTCTTTCCGATCTATAAAGACCGGGTCATCATTAAGACAAAATAGATCAGATCGTTAACTATACCAGATCTTCATTTCGTTTCTATAGTCAAAATCTCCATCAATCATCGATTTAGACAAGATCTACATCTCATCAGCGTTTCGGTTAATTCAAAATTCCATAACAAAGAGAACGAGAAACATTTTTCAAATAAAAATTCTTGAATTCATTAAAAAATAAAATTATTAATCAAAATACCGAAGCCAATTAAGAATCCATGAATTAAATATATAATTTTTGTCACAATTGATTTAATTAATTAATTAATTAATTAACATTCCAAAACATGAGTTCACACCAAGAAGAACAAAAAGCAAGACGAACTTTGGAGGATTCAAAAAGAAAAAAATCAAAAAATAATTTAGAAAAAAACACTTTATTTTACTTAAAAGAAGAAACAACTAAAATTCCGAAACATAATTTAATAAATCAAAAGAAATATATAAAGAAAACAGGTAAGAATGAAACAATCGGCTAAACCGAATCTTGAACACCCTCCACTACAAATTGATGTGAAGACAGTGCGTTATGTTTCGTTCATAAACCCTCACACATACACTCACAAAAATAGTTATATTTTTGGCTATAATTCAGATTTTGATTTGATGCTAGAATATATGCATTATGGGGTATGAGATGATTCCTTCTTAGCGTTACACACGGAATGACAAAGTTAATATACCCTCTCAACCACACTTGTAGTGTGGTGGAGGATATAAAAGTGCAACTTTTCTAAAAAAAAAAGATCTCTAGAAGAGAAAGGTGTCAGCTGTGTCTGGCCGCCACAATTATCGTTGTTAATGTTGTGTGACAAACAGATTTTTTTTTTCAACTTGCAACAATGTTGCAGGTAATTTAATTTTTCTTAGTTTAAATAACAAAAACATGAATCGGGAAATTATGCTTAACATGTGTAATTGAGTTAGACGTCATGTGTTTTTACTTAAATATTTCTTTTAGAATTTTTTCAAATTATTATTTTTGTAAATAAATAGAAAAATATTGTAGAATTTAAAATATTTTACAAAAAAGCTCTTTAACGTGAAAATATATTCGCTTAATTTTTTTACCCAGAATCAAGATCAAAACAATGATCGATTCCATAAAAGAAAAAATCTTATTGATAAATCTGTAATGTAGCCTATAGATTAGAAGATGATCTAGTTTAAAATTAAAAATATGTAAAGAAGATCACGATCTAGTCTAAAAACTGGCCTAAAAACTAGTCGATGATTTAATCTCAAAATAAATGAGAATCTAATAAACAAAGGAGTCGAAGATCTAGTCAGAAGTAATGCTGATTTTGTCCACATATTTAAATTTGACTTAGTCTATGAAGTAGACTTTAATCAAACCATTATCTAGTCGAAAAACTAGACCTTGATCTAGAGAAAAACAAATAGTGATTTTGTACACAGTTTAGAAATTGATCTTTACATGAGATAAACTACACGTTAATCTTGCCTTTAGATCGAATGATGATCTTGTGTAGAAATGGACGATGTTTTTGTCTGTAGTCTAAACAAAACTACAGATAAAAAACTAGTCTAAAATCTAGACGATAGTTAACAATAATCACTTTGTTTACAGATTAGAAATTGATTTAGTCTCTAATCAAATGATCATTTAGTCCACACACTTAATTATACTTTAATAAAAAACTATGAACTTGTCTAGGATTTGGGCATTTCTCTAGTCTTCTTTAAACCAGACAAAGATCTAGTTTGTTAATTGTACGATTAATTATACTAGATCTTCTATAAATAAGTTGTTAATCTAATTTAAGAACTGGAAGATGATCGAGTCTAAAATCTTTACAAATTCGGATTGATTGAGCCTACAAAGTAGTCAATGGTTTAGTCTAAAAGCTGGACGATGGCCAAGTAAAAAAATTTATCTCTTATCTAGATTATAGTAATCAGCTGCTGATTTTGTCTATAGAGAATTGATCTCGCCAATAAGTTAGACGTTCATCTTGTCTAAATAATAAACGAAAATCAACTAAACTATGTTAAATGATCTCATCTATAAACTAGACGATGATCCGTTTAAGGAATAAACTTAAATATGATCAATTCCATCTAGTTTAAAAAGCTAAACGGTGATCTAGTTGACTATAATTTAGTGTAAAAACTGGACAGTGATCTAGCCTTTTCTATTAATTAGGTGGCGATCTTATCTGATCGATAAAAAACTAGACTGAGATTTAGTTTAAAAGTTATACTATTATTAAGCCTAAAACCATATGCTAAAAAATTAAACTATTATCTTGTCTAAAAAAATTGACTGTGACTTAGTTTAAAATTTAGACTTGTTTGTAGCCAAAAATTATACGGTGATGTTGTCAATAAATTAGGCTACGATCTAGTCTGAAAACTAAAGAATGATCTAGTCTAAATAAAGTAGACGGTGTTCTAGTTGAAAAATTAGATTGTGATCTAATCTAAAAATTCTATGGTGATCTTGTGCATTCTATCAGTTAGACGGAGATTTAGTCTGAAAACTAGACAGTGATCTAGTTTGAAAACTACCGATCTCTAGTTTGAAAACGATGATCTTGTCTAAAAAACTTGACGTTGATCTATTTTTAAATCTAGTCTAAAAACTAGACGGTCATCCATCTAATCTATTCTAGAAAATAGAGGGCGATTTAATCTGAAAACTAGTCTAAAAGAAAACTTGTCAGTGTTCTAATCTAGAACGGGATGGTGATGTATTCTATAATGATAATGATCTCTGATTTAGATTTGGAATTGACCTCGTCTATAAATGAACAAACAAGGATCTACTCTAACAAATGGACGATGATCTTGCAAGTAAACATGATATGAAATCTAAAAACAAGACTATATATTTTATACTTATTTAGTCGATTGTCTATAGCTTAGATTATGATCAAGACCTCAAACTAGACAATGATCGTAAAAAAATGCTTGTAGTATTTATAGACTCGATGATTCAGCTTATGTCTAATCGCTTCAGTCTGTCTAGTCGATTTTTTTAAATTTATTTTTAATTCTCATTAAATTTTTATATTTAAAAATTAATTTATTAAAAATATTTTTCTTCTCTCTTTTCTCTTTTCAGGTATGTTTTTCTTTTTTGCAATTTTTCGTAATAAATAATTTTAAATTTCAATCTCACGTAAGTTAAAAGACATTTTTCATTTAAAGGAAACACTTAAATTTATATCTCCTCTTTTCAACTGAAATTGAAATCTTCCTTTTCTTAAATCCCTTCGATAAAATAAAACTAAACTAGAAAATAATAAAAATCTAGAAAAAAATCTTTAATAAAATCGCAAAAAAACGCCTTTTATGGTTTAAATACTACAGACATGTGAAGCATAATAAATTGAAAAATTTTATAAAACGTAATTTTATTTTTATTATTTTATTATTATTATTATTTTATATAAAAAAATCAAATCAAGAGAGAAAGACAGAGAGAGAGAGAGAGAAAACTTATTGCTAAATTTAGAAATGCATTACCAAGTTGGTAATAAAATTTAAAAGAGAAAAAATATAATAATGTTGTATACGGCTAAGACGAATTTTCAATACCCTTCACCACAAATGTGTGTAAAGTAAATAGGTTATGTATCGTATATACACACTCGCACATACACTTACTAATGTATTATATAACAGTTTCTCTTAAATACCACGCAGGTACACTTAATGAGTTATAAAATTTGTTATACTTTTGGCTAAAACTTTCTTCTACTGAACCGATTTTGATAATTTTTGAAATGTTAAAAAGAATTATTTATAACTTCATATTACGAAACCCGGTTAACCGTTTTTTTTTTTGCATTTCAAAAAACCGACCGGTTTCGAATAATATCTTTTTTCGAATTATTCGACATGCCGACTTTTTTTCAGTCGATTAACCAGTTTTAAATGAAAGTCACTTTTAAAGGATTATTTGATGAAGTTTATTATTTTGATAAGGAACGGAACCATTATTTTTAATTCATGTCATTATAAAGGTCAGTACACGTTATTTTTTGTTTTTATTGGTTAAACTCCAATTTTCTTTTAAATATTTTTTTTTTAATTTCAAACAAAAACCGATTAACCGGGTTTTTAATATTTAACCGTATTCGAAACCGGTTTTTTGAAAAGCCTATTTTTCAAATAACTCGAAAACCGATTTTCTAAAAATGACAATTATTAGAATTAATTATGGCAAAATTTAATTATAAATTATCGATTTCTAACTAACAGTTTTATGTTGCCTTAAATCTCGGTCTATATCTTTTGATATACTCAACCGATTTTGATTTAAAATTGGAAACTATTTAGGACTACAGCAAATAATCAGGGCAACAAATTTCAATGAGCTCTGTCAATTATTGTGGATGTAAGTGTGCCTACAACAGACAGACGGACAGTCCAACAAAAATACAGAAAGATGGACAGACAGACAGACAGACAGAAGCTAAATCGAATCTGAATTTGATTTGATGCAACTATATATACACATCATGTGGTCTGAAATTATTCCTTCTTAGCGTTACATACAGAATGACAAAGTGAAGGGTGGGTGTATTAACCCTCTTCACCACTTGTGGTGGTGGAGGGTATTTAAAAATCGAAATATTTTCTCAATAGACTTTAATTCATATTATTTTTGTTGTATTGTTAACAAGACATGATTAAAATATTAATTGCGATTTTTTTTATTTAGTTTATTATATTTTCAAGCTTCCAATAGAAGAGGCGTTTTTTTTTAACTTACGGACTCATGGGTGAAGAGAAGAGAATTTAGTCTGCAAGCGATTTTGAAATTTTCAAAAAGGCGTTAAGTTTTTGTTTTCAGTTAAGATTTTATAATAAAATTAATAATTATTTATTTATTTCGTACTCCAGACTTTAACGATGACTAATAGACAATAATATTCGTGTTAAGCAAATTGTATGATGAATAAGTAATGAAAATATTTCTATTCAAGTCGCTGAACATTTAAATTTAACGGCTGCAATTGATCGTGAAACGAGTGAAGCGGCTTTAAAGCTGTTGCTTTTATTTATTGATTTTTATAGAGACTGTAATTAAGTCTATAAACTAGACGAAAATCTGGTCTAAAAATTAGATGATGTACTAGTAAAAAATAAAAGATTTTGTCCACGGACTATAAATTGCATTTGGATCAAACCCCGATCTATTTTATAAATTGCGTGATCTGGTATATCAAATAAGTTCTAGATAAAAAACTAGTCCATATCTAGTCTTAACATTTTCCAG
Source organism: Cochliomyia hominivorax (assembly GCA_004302925.2). Lineage (NCBI taxonomy): Eukaryota > Metazoa > Arthropoda > Insecta > Diptera > Calliphoridae > Cochliomyia > Cochliomyia hominivorax. The sequence continues at coordinate 19,308,614 of PYHX02000158.1, forward strand.
AAGTCGGCTCTTGTATGACGATCATTTCCCAGACTAAAGTCACAATCACTGTAATTTTTAATTCATGTCATTATCATCTTGTAATCTATAAACTAGATCACAATAGATCTATTTTATAAACAATGTCAATGTTTAGTTGTAGTCATTAAAGTCTGATCCATTGACTTAATTATTGTCTAGTTTTTACAGAAGACATTAATGATCAACTTCTGTAAACCAGATCATCAAGCACTTTATAGATTAGATCTTAGACTGCTTCAGAGACTGGATCATCGTGTACTTTATGTACTTCATAATCTTCCCCTTTGTAGTCTAGATATTCTTCCAATAATTAGACTAGACCATCGAGAATCTTATAGACTAAATGATCAAGTAATTTAGACTAGATAATCTTGTATATTAAGTAAACGATAATCGTCTACTTTATATACTAGATTTTCGACCAGTTTTTGGATTTTATCATACTCTACATTATAGATCACCTTTATGTAGATCTTCGACCACTTCAAAGACTTAATCTTTGTACACATTTAAGACTAAACATTCACATAGTTTATGGATCATCTATTTTTATATATACTAACGTCTACTTTAGACTAAAGGACTCAGATCAATATGTATTTTATAGACTAAATTATATTCTATTTTGTAGGCTGCATCTTGGTGCGCTTTTTAGACTATATCGTCGTCCGTTTTTAAAACTGGATCTCCCTGTGCTTCATAGAATAGATCCCAATACGTTTTAAAAACTAGATCATCGAGTCCTTTATAGACTACACATTCATCTACTTTTTTAATTGAATCCTCGTCCACGTTATACACTCGATCATTGTCCATTTCATAGACTAGATCTTTATCCACTTGTCCACTTTATAGACTTAAGATCCTTAAAAGCGTAGGATGCTTTTAAGGATCTTTGTTTTCTCTATTAACTAAATCTTCGTTAGCTTCTTTGACTTCGTCTAAGACTTGATCATGATCTAGTTTTCAGATCTTAATTTAAATTTTTACAGAAAATTATCCTGTCGTAAGCTGACAAATCATAGTTGTTTAATCCCATAACTACAGATCAAGGCTTTAAACTACAACTATAGATTATTATTTTGTCCTTGAAATTGTGATCATCATTGTCCACTCACTTCGTATTTTCACTTACTACATTGTTGCTCTTTAAATATTTAATTATTGTCTAATTGATCGTCCAATATTTAGAAGAGAAAAAAACACAACTCTGTAGTGAGTTGTCTTGCATGTCTTTGGGTTATTTTTACCACTCTGGATCATAGCATTCTTGCATCATGATGGCGGTTTGCATGTCATCATGTAATAATTTGGTCTATTGTTGTTGTTGAAATTCTTCTTTAATAGTTTTTCTTCTCTTTTTGTTTGTTGGCATTTTTCTGAGACTAAATAAAATAATTATGGAATTTAGAGCAATTTTAATTGTCTACAATTAGGGGTTTCTCTACGGGAAAACGTTCCCGGGAAATGCATTTTTGTATATCCCAGGAAATTTTGATCGGGAAGTAATTTAAGTGAAGAAGGTAAATTAGCTCCCTGTGTAACTCCAAAGAGAATCAACTAAGAATTCAATGAAATGTGGCCAGATTGTTTGTTGTTATTCTTAGCAGTTGCTTATTTTAAAGCTGAAATATCGGTCCTATAGCAAAATAGTTATAGACTGATATCTGAGACAGAATTTAACTATACTATATCATAAAACCAAACTGATCTAAATCGGATAAAGAAAATATCAATATGTAATACAGATCGTAATTTGTTATTATAGGAAATAAATATATTCCCAAACTCAGCTCCAATACAAGGACTAAGCTTTTAAGGACACTTAGATATGATTAGATTGTATTTTAAATATATTATTAATTTTGTGATTAGGCCTCGTCCCGGAATAGAGAGTTAAACAAAAAACTTTTAAATGTGGAATAATTCCATCCAAAATTCAACATACATTTTTTATCAGCTCTCCATTTTCCCGAAAAGAATTTAGGGTTTTAAAACTCTTTAGTGTACTTTTGACTTCGAATAAATATGTTTGGTGAATTTGAAGAAGATCATTTCACACTCTACTATATATCCCCCATATGGGGAAACTATTAAAATATAAGTTTTATAGGAAATATGACATTTTAATTTATCCCCGGGAATTCTTCAATTGTCGGGACAAGAGAAACCCTCTAAATCTAAAATATATTTTTTTTGGACTTATACAAGTAAAATGTTTTAATACAGTTTTTTAGAGAATAATTTTTTTCTTAATTAACTGCCGTTTTAAAGAATTTAAAATATTCATGGAATTTATTTTTATAATTTAATTTCAAAAAAATTTAGATGGGATTTTTTTTTAAATTGAGATGGTAATTAAAGTATTTTAAAATTAATAATCATATCATGGTTGTTCGTAAATATATTATGATCAGTTTCCCTCACCACCTCAAGCGGTAAAGATAATATTTTAATATAAAAAATTATATTAAAGTTAATAATAAAATATTAACTTTGTCATTCCGTCCGTAACCCTAAAAATGAATCATCTCAGACCCCATAATGTGCATTCTTTCATCCTGAGTCGATTTTGCTATGTCCATTTGTCCGTTAGCGCTCAAGTCTATCATAATTGAAGTTTATTCAAGTTTCCTATTTGAAATCAACAAACTCGGTTCAATACATTAAAAGATATAGACCGACATCTGAGGCCTCCTCTAAGTTCAAGGAAATAACTTTCGTAAACGTTCACCAAAATCGTTGTACCTGCGTTTTAAGAAAAACTTTTATGTATTATATACGTTCTCTGAGTGTATGTGTGAGGGTGTATGAACGAACATAACGTATTTACTTTAAACCTATTTGTGGCGGAGGATATTGAAGGTTTGGCATAGTCGAATCTCAGACTCCATTCTCATGCATCAAATCAAAATCTAAAGCGATTTAGCTCTGTTCGTCTCTCTGTTGTTGAAGTTTCCTACTAAGGACCAGCTTAATCGGTTCAGTATATTAAGAGATATAGATCAAAATCTAAGGCAAACTCTAAGTTCAAGTCACAACGTTTGTAAAATTGTGAAAATTGAATTTTTCTGTTAACATTGAGCTATAAATGTACTTCATGTTCATTCCAAAAATTATCAAAATCGGTTCAGTAGAATAAAATTATAGCAAAATATATAACTAATTTAATGACTCATTAAGGGTTTCGTGTTATATTTAAGAAAAACTTTTATATATTCTATACGTTCTCTGGGTGTAAGTGTGAGTGTGTAAGTGCGAAACATAACGTATTTACTTCATACGCATTTGTAGGGAAGGGCATTGAAGACTTAGACGAATAAAGTATTCTTACTTGTTCTATTTCCATTTTTTTGTTATTAATTCTAATATTTTGATAACTATTAAATTTTCATGGATTAATATTTATCATATTATGGTTACTTTTTTACCATGTTATGATAATTATTTAACATACTATGATTATTAAATATAATTTTCCATTTTGCTTTTTTTATTTCATTCCTTTTTTTATTATTCGATTTAACCTAGTTTAGCGGATGTGGCGTTTATATCGTCACCATAATTCTAAACTTTGTACTTTTTTGTCGTTACATTTGTTGTTGTATTTGTTTTATTCGTTAAATTTAAAAAATTCTGATTACAATCGCAAAATAGCTGCTTATAAATAAAACTACAATGAAATTATAATAATAATAATGTCATACATAATTATTTTGTTTTTTCTTTTTACCTTAAAAATTATTCTTTCTCCCACCTGTCACCCTCTCACCCTCTCAATCAGGTGTATTAATAATCACTTAAACATTCAGTCACTCACTCAGCCAATTCATTCGTTCACTTACTCACCAAATTGTCAATAAAAATTGTATTGAAAATGCATTGAATTATTATTATTTTTTATTGTACGATTGAAATATTTAATGTTTTTGTTTGTTTAATTAACTAATAAAATTATTAAATTTATTGTGATTAAGTTTTTGTTATTGTATTTTTAATTTTTTTTTTAATTTTATTTTTTGCAATTGAATAACTATTTGAGTTAAAGTTAAGACATTAAATTTAACGATAATTTTATTAAGTTAATTAAAGTTTAAGAAATATTTTTAAGGTTATAAAATGTTTAGGCGCCATTTTTTCTTTAATTCAAAAATGAGAGAAATATTTTATAAAAATTAATTTAATGAAATGGCATTTTTCGAAAATTTCGTATAAAAACTGAATTTTCGAAAATTTCCTATAAAAATGGAATTTTTCGAAAATTTTTTTATAAAAACGAAATTTTTCGAAAATTTCTTATAAAAACTAAATTTTTCGAAAATTTCCTATAAAAACGATATTTTTCGAAAATTTCGTATAAAAACGATCTTTTTCGAAAATTTCGTATAAAAACTAAAATTTTCGAAAATTTCCTATTAAAACGAAAATTTTCTATAAAAACGAAATTTTTCGAAAATTTCCTATAAAAACGAAATTTTTCGAAAAATTTCCTATAAAAACGAAATCTTTCGAAAATTTCCTATAAAAACTTAAAATTTTTGAAAATTTCCTATAAAAACGAAAATTTTCGAAAAATTCCTTAAAAAAAACGAAATTTTCGAAAATATCCTATAAAAAGGAAAATTTTCGAAAATTTTCTTTAAAAATGAAATTTTTCGAAAATTTCTGATATAAAAAAATTTTAGACAATTTTCTTTAAAAACAATTTTTTTAGAAATGTTTTAATAGAAAAATATTTTTTGGAAAAGTTTTTATAAAAACGAAAATTTACTATAAAATAGATTTTTGGTAAAATTCCTATAAAAATACATATTGTTGAAATTATCTTACAGAAAAAAATTTGTTAAAAATGAAATTTGCCGAATGTTTTTAAAAACTAAAATTTTCGAAAATTTCCTATAAATACGAAAATTTTCGAAAATTTCCTATAAAAATGGAATTTTTGGAAAATTTCCTTTAAAAACGGAATTTTTGGAAAATTTCCTATAAAAACAAAATTTTTCGAAAATTTCCTATAAAAACGAAAATTTTCGAAAATATCCTATAAAAACGAAAATTTTCGAAAATTTCCTATAAAAACGAAAATTTTCAAAAATTTCCTATAAAAACGAAATTTTTCGAAAATTACCTATAAAAACAAAATTTTTCGAAAATTACCTATAAAAACGAAATTTTTCGAAAATTACCTATAAAAACGAAATTTTTCGAAAATTACCTATAAAAACGAAAATTTTCGAAAATTTCCTATAAAAACGAAATTTGTCGAAAATATCTGATCTGATAAAAAAATTTAGACAAAATTTAGAAAATTTCCTATAAAAACGAAAATTTTCGAAAATTTCCTATAAAAACGAAAATTTTCGAAAATTTCCTATAAAAACGAAAATTTTCGAAAATTTCTTATAAAAACGAAATTTTTCGAAAATTTCTGACATAAAAAAATTTTAGACAATTTTCTATAAAAATGATTTTTTTAGAAATGTTTTTTGGAAAATTTTTTATATAAACGAAAATTTATAGAAAATTTCATATAAAAACGAAAATTTACTATAAAATAGATTTTTGGTAAAATTCCTATAAAAATACATTTTGTAGAAATTATCTTTCAGAAAGAATTTTTGTTATATATTAAATTTACCGAATGTTTTCGATAAACAGGAAATTAAAAGGAAATTTTGAAAGTTCCAATAAAACAAAAAATGTCATTGAAAGTTTATTGTGTCTGAAATAAATTTCTGAACTTTGATTTGAAAAAAAAAATATATTAAATTTCTATATTTTACTGCACATCATCATCATCATCATCCACCTCATTATCTATTTTTTAATCATTCAAGTTATTTTGCAGTAATTGACTCATCCCGGCGACATTTCTTCAATGGAAAAAACTGTAAAAAATATTTTTTTATGAAAAATTTGATGACTCATTTTGATAATTTAAATCCATTAGAAAAGAAATAAAATTCAGTACATTTTTCCTTCCATCACTAAGTTGACAACACTTAAGCTTGAAAAACAAGTGGGAAATTTTATATTTAGTGATCGTTGGATGAAAAGTCATCTGTCTGTCCTTATGATTTCAGTTTAGTTCCATAAAATTCTATTTATAAATTTATTATCAGTGTTTTGTTGCTAAATATAAATTAAAAAATATTTATTTCATTTTTTATTATTGTATGAATGTTTTTGTTTTTGTTTTTATTCTTCTTTATTTTGCTCTCTTTCTTACTCTTTCCCCCTCTCTCACTCTCTCTTCTGATTGTTTACATTATTCAGAATGATCTGGTTGTTTACGGTTTTGAGAGAGAGAGAGAGAGAGAGAGAGAAACATTTTTGTTTTGCTTTCATTATTTATAATTTATTATGCGAAAGATAACCACCGGGGACTAAGAAAAGTCGTTAAACTTTAATTAACCAAGGAAGTTTGTTTTTCGCCTAAGAGTGGACAAGGCTTAAAGTCCATGCTAGAGAGCAAAGTTCAATTGTCGCATTCTTAATGATAAAAATCATTTGGATTTGTTTTAGAATTTTATTCAGAAAAGTTTATCTTGACCAATAAAAGTTTTTATTTTAATCTTCTCAGGAGTGAGATTGAAAAATTCTTAACACATTTTTCATTAAAAATGTTAACTCAAGTATTTTTGATTTTGTTTTTGATAAAGTTACTTTTGTTATTGTACCAGTTTGGCTGTACCCGATAGTTCTCTCTTGAGGAAAAATTTTTCATTTAATACCACTGTCGTTGTGACTCGGGTCGCTCCGGAATTGAGATTGTTCCCACGCCAATTGAGTCTATATTGTTAAAAAATTATTAAATATTTTCAACAAAACACAACTTGATCCTACAAAAAGCTGATCAAGCATTCAAAGTCCTGCCGCTAAACTGTTTCCCATGTTATTAAACAGTACCTGTGGAACTTGTTCGTTGATAGAAAATCTGGTTCATATAAAAGGAATAGTCGACTTTCTTAACCTCAAAAAATAGAAATCATTTTCAAAAAAACTCCCAAAACAAGCGGTTTGAAATCGGCCCCCTCTTAGCTGTGTGGTTGGACTATTTGGTACGAAGAGTTAAAGCTGCTAAAAAGAGGCCAAACACAAGGCACGGAAATTGAAGTTGTTGCTGCATAATGGATAACGAAACGTATGACTGCATATTCGCCACGTCCTAGTCGAAAATTGCATGTTGCTGATGTTCGAGGGCCCAAAAGTAATCAAAAGTTCTCTGTTGAGGTAAAAGAAGCTAATCATATGTTACAACAGGTTCTATAAATACCGAAATTTACCTTTAGGAATGTTAACAAAAAAGGCTGATTCCATTAATAAGACTTCAAGATATAATCATTTATTTTTCGCTGACCTGACATCCTGCACCTGTGATAAACAAGCCCTTTAGTGGTAAAAGAACGATAATATGGTACTCGAACTAGGTCCAATCTAAAGATATTGAGCTCTTTTTAGGATTGAAGAGTATAAAAAGGTGCCCAAAAGTATGGTACATTTTAAACGAAGATGGAGTACCTGTTTGCGTAAAAGATTGCTTCCATTTATAAGACTTCATAAAGTATTCCACTTGGCATCCTGTACCTTCGGTAAAGAAGCCCTTGAGTGGTACAAAAACAATCATTCGGTATTTGTAGCAAGAGAGGCCAATTCTCCAAATTGACCGAAGCTAAGGCCAGTAAAGAGATATTAGATTATAAACAGAGATGAACTTATCTGTACGAGCATTATAAAAACTTTAATAGAAGGGTTTCCGAAAAAGGTTCACAATGTCATTATTAGTGATTAAAACTATAAAAATATGTTTAATTGTAAGTTTAGTGACTTCGTTTTTATTGACATTAATGTATATAAATTTTTTTTGATCTCACTCCTTATTAAAATTCTTAAACTTTATTTCCTGTTATTGACTTTATCTAATTCTTTCCCTCAGGGACACCCACATGCTCTATCTACCTTTTTTCACGATCACTCCCTTCATCTCTCTTTAAGCAGTGTTGCCAGAAAAATGTTTTAACGTAATTTTCTTTTAAGTTCTTTTCCTTTAAAAATTCTTTCTTTTTATTTCTCTTTTTATATTTTCATTGCAATTTTCCTTTTTCATAAGTTTTCTTTTAATTTTTTATAAAAATTCTTTTTATCATTTTTGTCTTCAATTGAATTAAAAAGATCTTATTGTGATAAAGACTATAATTTGTGAATGTAGTGACTTTTTGGCGCCAGTTTAAAGATCTTTGTTGTTGTTAAAATTTCTATTATTTTTTTCTCTTTGATTTCTAATTCTATTCCGCCCATCTGTTCAGATGGCGCTAAAAGAGATTTATTTCGCATTAAATGGGTTAATTCGTAAAAGAAAGCAGAAATAGAAAAAAAGAATTTTATTTAAAACAAAACTTTTAAAAAATAATATTTTTTTTAAATCATTTTTTTTTTATTATTTTTTTAAATTATTGAAATTTTTATTATTTTTTCTTTAAATCAATGAAAAAATTTACAATAAAATTTTTACTATAAAAATTTACTACGAAATAGTTTTTAGTAAAAGTTCTTTTTTTTTGCATTAATAAATTTCAAACTAATCATTTTTTTTAAATTTATTATTGTTGTTGTTTTTCTAAAGCTCTTAATGAGTTTTTTGTGTTTTTTTATTTTTTTACTTTATAGTGTTTTTTACTATTAATACATATTTAAAAGGTTGTTTTTAAAAATAAAGCGCAAATAGTATTTTTCCTTTTTTGCAAAATATTGTATACAATTAAAATTGTTGCTTTTGTTTACAAAGTTCTCTTAAAACGTCAAACCTTTTTCACGATGAATTATGAATATTTCAAAGTGGCCAGATTTAACAGTAAAAATGGTTCTATATAGAAAATGTCCGATAAACTGATGTTTGACAAGTCCAAACTTTCGCTTTAGAAATCGGTATATAACTGTTTTCCTAATTAACCGAGTCTGTTGGTCTGCAAAGAAAAATTGCCGAAAGAATTTATAAACAATCTGGCCAAATCTAATTACGATCGGATTATTATTATTTAAAAGTGGGACAGAAAGATAGTCAGACGGATGGACATATTTTAAAAGATATTTCTTCTATAGCAAATTTTGTAAAACTCTTTTCTTCAATTATTTTCGATTTATTTCATTTTTAAATAATTTTTTTTTTTTTTTTTTTTTGTAAAAGTTTTCTTCTAACAATTTTCAGTTAAGAAAAAAAAATTAAAAAAAAGATTTTCGGAAAATTTATAGGAAATTACACTTTCTGGAGGAAATATTCTTTCTGGAAAAATTTCTTGCCTCTTAATAAGGATATTTTCTAAAAACTTCCTACTTAAATAAAATATTCACAAAATTTCCTGTCTAAAGGTCATTTCTAAAAATTTCTTACTAAAAGGAAATTTTATTAAATTTGCCTTTTTAGAGAAAAAATGTCCTTTTAGAAAATTTTTTCTCAAAATTTGCGTTTTAGAGAAAATTTTCTCAAAATTTGCGTTTTTAGGGAAAATTTTCTCAAAATTTGCGTTTTTAGGGAAAATTTTCTCAAAATTTGCATTTTTAGGGAAATTATTTTCAAAATTTGCATTTTTAGGGAAATTTTTCTCAAAATTTGCATTTTTAGGGAAATTTTTCTCAAAATTTGCATTTTAGGGAAATGTTTCTCAAAATCTGCTTTTTAGGGAAATTTTTCTCAAAATTTGCTTTTTAGAGAAAATTTTCTCAAAATTTGCTTTTTAGAGAAAATTTTCTCAAAATTTGCTTTTTAGAGAAAATTTTCTCAAAATTTGCTTTTTAGAGAAAATTTTCTCAAAATTTGCTTTTTAGAGAAAATTTTCTCAAAATTTGCTTTTTAGAGAAAATTTTCTCAAAATTTGCTTTTTAGAGAAAATTTTCTCAAAATTTGCTTTTTAGAGAAAATTTTCTCAAAATTTGCTTTTTAGAGAAAATTTTCTCAAAATTAATTTTTTGGAGAAATATTTTCTCAAAATTAATTTTTTGGAGAAATATTTCTTAAAATTTCTTTTTAAAAGAAAAATTTCTTTAAATTTCTTTTTTAGAGAAAATTTTCTTAAAATTTCCTTTTAAGAAAAAATTTTCTAAAAATTTCCTTTTAAAAGAAAATTTTCTTTAAATTTCTTTGTTGGAGAATTTTTTATAAAAAATTTCCTTTTTAGAGAACTTTTTGTTCAAATTTCCTTTTTAAAGATTATTTTTCTCGAAATTTTACTTTTGGAGAAAATTTTCTTTCAATTTCAATTTTATTATATTTTATAAAAAAAATATTTATTTATTGATTTTATAACATTTTTTTCTTTTAATTTTAATTTTCTTTAATTTTTTATAGAAATTTTTCATTAAATTTTGATTTTATAGAAAATTTTCGTTAAATTTTGATTTTATAGAAAATTTTTGTTAAATTTTGTTTTTATAGAAAATTTTCGTTAAATTTTGTTTTTATAGAAAATTTTCATAGAAATTTTGATTTTTTGAAAAGTTTTCGTTAAATTTTGATTTTATAGAAAATTTTCGTTAAATTTTGTTTTTATAGAAAATTTTCGTTAAATTTTGTTTTTATAGAAAATTTTCGTTAAATTTTGTTTTTATAGAAAATTTTCGTTAAATTTTGTTTTTATAGAAATTTTCGTTAAATTTTGTTTTTATAGAAAATTTTCGTTAAATTTTGTTTTTATAGAAAATTTTCGTTAAATTTTGTTTTTATAGAAAATTTTCGTTAAATTTTGATTTTATAGAAAATTTTCGTTAAATTTTGATTTTATAGAAAATTTTCATTAAATTTTAATTTTATAGAAAATTTTCGTTAAATTTTGATTTTATAAAAAATTTTCGTTAAATTTTCATTTTATAGAAAATTTTCGTTAAATTTGGTTTTTTAGAAAATGTTGGTTAAATTTTGATTTTATAAAAATTTTTCGTTAAATTTTGTTTTTATAGAAAATTTTCTTGAAATTTCTTTTTTTATTTTTTTTTTAAATCACGATTTAAAAGAAATTTTTTAGATTTTTTATTTTCATCAATTTATATTTTTGAGTTTTTCTTTTTTTATTTTCTTTTGATAATCTGGCATCTCTCTCGTATTTTGTCGAACTCTGTCATCCACATGACATTATTTTGTATTTAATTCTTTATTTTGTTTTATTTCTTAAAACGTTTGTCAATATTTTTGTTGCAAAATTAATGAAAACAACAAGTGAGCGAGCGAGAGAGGGAGATCATTAACATGATCTTCCGTTGGTTATCAAATGTTTATTTTGTTTATAAATAAATAAATAATTAAATATAAATAAAAAAAATATTGTAAAAATTGTTTATATTTTTCAACTTATGATTTTTAAAATTTTTCTGAATTCTTTTCTTAATCGATCGTTAAATTGTGATCAGTCCGTCAGTCTCTCCTCTAACCTGTTGCTGCTGCTGGTTGTCGTCTATAATTTATTGACTGCGTTTTTTTAACTTTGTTGTTGTTTTTTTCTAATCTTTCATTCTATTATTTATTTAATTTTTTGTTTTTGTTATGGATTTTTTTCTACTTTTTTTGTCGTTTGTTTTGATTTTGTTTTGATTTTTGCTAAATTGCGTTTTGAAAATGTTTTTGTTTTTGTTTTGGTTTCGAAATAAGAACGTTTTACGTTTATTATTGATATTTTGTTGTTGTTGCTTATTATTACACAAAATTGTTTTATTTATTTATTTTTTGCATTTTAGTCGTTTTCGCTTTTTTGGTCGTTTTCGTAAATTAACTAATTTGTTTTGTGCAAATTTTGTTGTATTGTGACGATGACGACGATAATGATGATGATGACAAGGGCATTCGGATGGTTGGATGGATGAGAGAGTAAGAATGAACTAGATCAAAACATTTATCGTTATCATATCGTTCTGATCGTGCACATGATTTGACGATGATCGTTAAAAATTAAAAACGGTTCTTTTTGTTTGTTTTGAATTCACATTTTTTTAATTTTGTCGAATCTTTTTTTGTTTTTGTAGTAAAAAACAGGTGTTTGGTATTGATCGATTTTTTTTTCTTTTGAAATTTTTGATCTTTTTTTGTTTTTGGTTTTTTTGTTTTTGGGAGACAATCAATAGTATTTTGACACATTTTGTTTCGTCAAGTATTTAGAGAATTTTATTTGATACACGAAATTATTTGTGGAATTTGTGATTTAATTATCGGAAAATACTTTGAAGTGATTTAAGAAGTTATCGTTATCGATTGATTAAGATTTTTTTTTATGGGAAATTGCTTTAAAAGGTAAAGTTTCTCTTTGATTATAAAATTTAATTTTGGATTTTCTTTTTAATTTTCTTTTTAAAAAAATGTTCGTCAAATTTTATTTTATAGAAATTTTCTTTTATCAAATTGCATTTTTATAGAAAATTCATTTTAAAATCGATTTCATAAAAAATATTCTTAATATTCGATTTTATCGATTATTTTCAGCAAATTACGATTTTAATTTTGCTTTTGTAGAAAATTTGCCTTAAATTTCGATTTTATAGAAAAGTTTCTGTAAATGTCGATTTTTATAAAAAAAAATTATTTTAATTTTGTTTTTATAGAATTTTTAATGTCAATATTTTTTTCTTTGTTAATAGAAAATTTACTTTAAATTTCAATTTTTATAGATTTTTTTCTCTACATAAAATTTTTCTTAAATTTCGTTTTTTTTTTTTTTTTTTTTTTTTATTTGGATTCGAAGACAAATTTTTTTAAATTCGGATTTCATTAAAAAATTTGTTTTAATTTCGTTTTTCATAAAAAAAATTTTCCTCGATTTCAATTTTTATAGAAAATTTTATTTACATGTCGATTTTATCGATCTTTTTCTTAATTTTCAATTTTATAGAAAATTTTCTTAAAACTTCTTTTATTTTAAATTTTCTCTTAAATTCGATTCTAAAAAAAATATTCTTTAAATTTCAATTTTATATAATAAAATTTTTGTTTAAATTTTATTATTATTTTTTTTTTTTAAATTTCCATAAAATCTCGATTTAGAAGAAAATTTTCTTTTTAAATATCCATTTATAGAATTTTTTTACGAAATTCGATTTCGATTTTTTTAGAAAGTTTTATTTAAATTTCGATTTAATAGAAATTTTTTAATTGTTGATTTTTTTTTTTTTTTTTTTTTTTTTTTTTTTTTTTGAAAAATTTATTAAAATTTCGATTTTATAAAAATATTTCTTTAAATATCGATTTGAATAGAAAGCAAACTTTGATTAAATTTCGATCTTAATTAAGTTTTTGTTCAATTTTTGATTTTTTAAAATTTCGATTTTAAAGCAAATTTTCTTAAAAATTCGATTTTATGGAAATTGTTCTTTAAATTTCGATTTTATAGAAAATTTTCTTAAAATTTGTTTAAGAAATTTTTTTTTAATTTTGTTTCTTTTAAAAAAATTTTAAATTCGATTATTTAAAATTTTTCTTTTAATATCGATTTTATATAAATTTTTGTTTAAATTTTGATTTTTTAGAAAATTTTCTTTAAATTTCATTTTTCATTAGAAAATTGTCTTAAAATTTAATTTTTTTGTATAGAAAATTTTCTTTAATTTTTGATTTTATAGAAAATTTTCCTTTAAATTTCGTTTTTTATAGAAAATTTTCCTTAAAATTCCAGTTTTTTTATAGAAAATTTTCCTTAAATTTCATTTTTCATTAGAAAATTGTCTTTAAATTTCAGTTTTTTTTATAGAAAATTTTCTTTAATTTTTGATTTTATAGAAAATTTTCTTTAAATTTCGTTTTTCATGGAAAATTTTCCTTAAAATTTAAGTTTTTTTTATAGTTTTCTTTAAATTCTGATTCAAAGGCAATTTTTTGAATTCGGATTTTACAGAAAATTTTCCTAACATTTCGATTTTATAAAAAATTTTCTTTTAATTTCTATTATTTAAAAAATCTTTTATAAATATCGATTTAAACTTTCTTAAAATTTCGATTTTCATAGAAAATTTTCTTTGAATATAAAATTTTTGTAGAAAATTCTCTTTAAATTTCAAATTTTGTAGAAAATTTTCTTAAAATTACGATTTTCTTAAAATTTAATTTTTAATTTAAAAAGTGATTTTTTCGATTTGTGTAAAAATAATCGCTGTTAATTCTTTTAAAAGTTTGAAAATTAAAATTTTCTGTAAATTATGTGTGTAACAGTATTGTTATTCATATCATGTTGTTGAATGGTGTCTCTACTAAAGTTTTAGAGTCTTTGTTTAATTTTGTTTAGCAAAGCACAGAACCGTTAACAGTGGTCTCTCTGTAAAATCTAACATTACAGTCGTTGTTTTCTGTTATGTTTGAAAACCTTTGCAAGTTTGTAGTGTCTGTACTAAGTGAGTCATGTCATTGTACATATTGTGAAGGTGGTGGGAAACAGCTAAGAGAATGTTAAAGAGTTTAACATAACAAATACTTTTGATTATACATTTTTACAGAAGAGGGCGCTTTTGAAAAGAAAGTTTTATATGAGATTAAAGTGTTTGATTCTTTTTTAATTAAAATTATAATTTAACATTAATTAATTATTTATGAAATAAATATTTTTTTATTCAATTGATTAAAATTTCTCTCTTTGTTTCTCTTTTATCTTTTCAGGTAAGACCAATGTTTTTTCTTACCTGTAGTTAAATGTGTATTTTACTCAACTCATTTCCATCTTTTACGTTTATTTTGTGTAAAAAAAAGTAAGTTTATTTCTTCTCATTATAAATCGTATGAAATATTTTATTATTCTGTTGTAAAAATTATTCGTTTTATAAGAAAAAAAATTCATCTCTTAATCTCTTAATAATATTTATTAATGTAGACGATTTCAATTGTATATTTTTTCTGAAAAAAAATATCAAAACTTATAAATATTGTTACGATAAAATTTCCATTTCCTAAATTTGTATATTTTCTTCCAACTAAAGTGAAATTTCACTTTTCATAAAATTAATGTGGAGAGAAGGATTTTTTTCAAGTCAATATTTATTTTTGAATTAAACATTAAGTTCTCTTGAATAATGATGAATAAATAAGGAAAAGTTTTAAATATTTGTGGTTGATTATATGATCAACTCACATGATTGGTGATCACTCACTGAATTTGAATGCGGAAATTTATTTGAATTTGATTTTCGATGGATTTTTTTATCATATATTGTAGAATTTGGGGGTCTTTTTTAAAGGAGTGGGATCGAAAAATTCTTAACATACATATGTATGTATGTTTTAATTTTTTTAATTTGATGGAAATTATTATTACAATTTAATCACTTGTGATGAAATTTGAACCTTTTTCGGAAAACCTCCATTAAATTTTGTATAGAGCTTTCTGTCATTTTGCTCGAACAGGTAGTACATCACCGTTTAGACAGCAACCTCTCAAGTGCTTCTTTATCAAGTGACAAGATGCGAATTCAGGCCAAAAATATGTGTAAACATTATGAAGTTTTATGAATGGAAGCAGCCGTTTTTCGATGTAAATTTCGATATTTTTAGAGCCGGTTGTAGCGAATGATTTGCGGCTATTTTTGCCCCAACTGAATATAGAAGCCTTGTATGTTTTTAAACCTGCATTAGCTTAAGCTTTTCATGGTGATTAATCCGAGCACTAAGCTAATCGAACTACTTTCCCGGCGAATGTGTTGGGAGCTCTTTTGAAAGTGGTTTCTATTTTTTTTTTTTTTGCTTTAGAGTCATATGTACCCGACCATTCCTTTAATTTTTCTTACGTGGATTTTATTTATTGAAACTGCTTCTTTATTGAGGCCTCACAATAAGTAGAAATTTTTAAAAACTAAATTTCAATTTGATTATGCAGGACATTTGATTTCTCCTTTCTCCACCCACATCTCTTATATTAACATGGCGGTTAATCGTTCTGTCACAGTCTTGAATCTGTCTTCAAACAAATATCCAGACTACAAGTAGCTTAGTTAGGGTCTTCCTGTGCTCTGAAAATGACATATCATCAGTAAATATTGGAAATTGTGAGATCTTCTAACAAGTTCTCTTGATATTGATAAATGACATTGGAAAAAATAAATTTATTAATATGTGTGTTAGGAATTTTTCGTTTTCACTTCTTATATAGAACGATGGGTTTTTCTAATCGAACTTCGCATTTTTATACCCTCCACCACAACAAGTGGTGATGAGGCTACATCAAATTTTTTAATGTATATATATTATTGCATCTAATCAAAATCTGAGTCGATTTAGCTATGTCCGTCTGTCTGTCTGTTGGAATCATTCTCACGCATAGAATAATTGTTCTAATTCAATGAAATTTGGCCACATTGTTTGTTATTGTCCTAAGCAGTTTTCCATTTAAAACCAGCTTTATAGGTTTATTAGCCGATAAAGCTGGTTTTATTAGAAAGTTCTAGATCGATGTCTGAAATAACCTCAAAATTCCGAAAATGAATGATTCTAATTTCTACTAAAAAATGTTATTGGACTTAAACAAAACATTATTTTGAATATACAATTGTACGTATTCCATTATTATGCAAAAGATCATCAAAATCTGATTAACAGAAAAAAACTTATATGTTATAATATGGAAAATTTTGATTTACCCCCAACTTGATGTGTCAAATGGACCGCAAATTTTTAAGATGATTTATTGAAATTTGTCACATTTACTTATTTTGTTACAATAAGAAATCCAAAGAAGCCATATTATTCTGGGGACCCAGCTCCCATATAAGACATCTTCCCGGAATATGATTTTATAGGTTATAGAACTCTTAAATTTAAACCGATTCTATTGGATTTTGGCAGAATTATTTTTTTTACTATTTTAAATATTTTTTATAAATTTTATTAACATGGGTCCATATTTTGATATGTGGCTCCCATATCAGGCCCCTTCCCGGAAAAGGGGTTTAAGCTTATAAAAATTTAAATAAAGATCAATTCCATTGAAATTGGACACAATTATTTTTCTAAGTGTTCTACAGATATTATACTAATTTGCCCTATATCGGTCCATATTTTCTTTTAGCTTGCT
>PYHX02000158.1:19325758-19345374 GCA_004302925.2 Cochliomyia hominivorax
GTTTAAAAAACTAAACGGTGATCTAGTAGACTATAATCTAATGTGAAAAACTCGACAGTGATCTAGTCTGTTCTATTAATATAGGTGGCGATCTTATCTGAAAAGTAATGATAAACTAATCTATTTATAAATAGATGGCGATCTAGTTTAAAACTAACGATGATCTTATAAAAAACTAGATTGAGATTTAGTTTAAAAGTTATACTATTATTAAGCCTAAAAACTATAGACGCGTCACCTAATTTATGCTAAAAAAATTGACTATATCTTGTCGAAAAAAATTTGATTGTGACTTAGTTTAAAATTTAGACTTGTTTCTAGCCATAAATTATACGGTGATGTTGTCAATAAATTAGGCTACGATCTAGCCTGAAAAACTAAAGAAGATCTAGTCTAAATAAAGTAGACGTGATCTAGTTGAAATATTAGACTATGATCTAGTCCAAAAATTCTACGGTGATCTTGTGTGCATTCTATCAGTTAGACGAGATTTAGTTTGAAAATTAAACAATGATCTAGTTTGAAAACTACCGATCTCTAGTTTGAAAACGACGATCTTGTCTAAAAAACTTGACGTTGATCTATTTTTAAATTTAGTCTAAAAACTAGACTAGATTAATCTGAAAACTAGTCTAAAAGAAACTTGTCAGTGTTCTAATCTAGAACGGGATGGTGATGTATTCTATGATGATAATGATCTCTGATTTAGATTTGAATTGACCTCATCTACTCCAACAAATACGATGATCTTGCAAGTTTGACATGATTATCTTTGATTACATAGACTATATATTTTATACTAATTAGTCGATTGTCTATAGCTTAGATTATGATCAAGACCTCAAACTAGACAATGATCGTAAAAAAATGCTTGTAGTATTTATAGACTCGATGATTCAGCTTATGTCTAATCGCTTCAGTCTGTCTAGTCAATATTTTTAAATTTATTTTTAATTCTCATTAAATTTTATATTTAAAAATCATTATTAAAATTAATCCTCTCTCTCTTTTCTCTTTTCAGGTATGTTTTTCTTTTTTGCAATTTTTCGTAATAAATAATTTTAAATTTCAATCTCACGTAAGTTAAAAGACATTTTTCATTTAAAGGAAACACTTTAATTTATGTCTCCTCTTTTCAACTGAAATTGAAATCTTCCTTTTCTAAATCTTCGATAAAATAAAACTAAACTAGAAAATAATAAAAATCTAGAAAAAAAATCTTTAATAAAATCGCAAAAAAAACGCCTTTTATGGTTTAAATACTACAGACATGTGAAGCATAATAAATTGAAAAATTTTATAAAACGTAATTTTATTTTTATTATTTTATTATTGATTTTTATATAAAAAAATCAAAATCAAGAGAGAAGACAGAGAGAGAGAGAGAAACTTATTGCTAAATTTAGAAATGCATTACCAAGTTGGTAATAAAATTTAAAAGAGAAAAAAATATTATAATGTTGTATACGGCTAAGACGAATTTTCAATACCCTTCACCCACAAATGTGTGTAAAGTAAATACGTTATGTTTCGTATATACACACTCATACATACACTCACTGACGTATGTTTCTCTTAAATACCACGCAGGTACACTTAATGAGTCATAAAATTTGTTATACTTTGGCTAAAACTTTCTTCTACTGAACCGATTTGATAATTTTTGAAATGTTAAAAGAATATTTATAACTTCATATACGAAACCCGGTAACCGTTTTTTTTTGTGCATTTCAAAAACCGACCGGTTTCGAAAATATCTTTTCGCAATTATTCGTCATGCCGACTTTTTTTCAGTCGATTAACCAGTTTTAAATGAAAGTCACTTTTAAAGGATTATTTGATGAAGTTATATTTTGATAAGGAACGGAACCATTATTTTAATTCATGTCATTATAAGGTCAGTACACTTATTTTGTTTTATTGCTTAAACTCCAATTTTCCTTTTAAAATAATATTTTTTAAATTCTAACAAAAACTGATTAACCGGGCTTTTAATAATAACCGTAATCGAAACCGGTTTTTTAAAAAGCCTATTTTCAAATAACTCGAAAACCGATTTCTGAAAATGTCAGTTATTTTGATACACTAATTATGGCAAAATTTAAATTATAATTATCGATTTCTAATTGACAGTTTTATGTTGCCTAAATCTCGTTCTATAATCTTTTTGATATACCAACCGATTTTGATTAAAATTGGAAACTATTCAGGACTACAGCAATAATCAGGGCAACAAATTTCATTGAGCTCTGTCATTATTGTGAATGTGAGTGGGACTACAACAGAACAGACGGACAGTCCAAACAAAATACAGAAAAATGACAGACAGACAGAAGCTAAATCGAATCTGATTAAGATTTGATGCAACTATATATACATGTGATCTGAAATATTCCTTCTTAGCGGTTACATACAGAATGACAAAGTGAGGATGGGTGTATTAACCCTCTTCACCACTTGTGATGGTGGAGGGTATTTAAAAATCGAAATATTTTCTCAATAGACTTTAATTCATATTATTTTTGTTGTATTGTTAACAAGACATGATTAAAATATTAATTGCGATGTTTTTATTTAGTTTATTATATTTTCAAGCTTCGAATAGAAGAGGCGTTTTTTTTAAACATACGGACTCATGGGTGAAGAGAAGAGAATTTAGTCTGCAAGCGATTTTGAAATTTTCAAAAAGGCGTTAAGTTTTGTTTTTGTTTTCAGTTAAGATTTTATAATAAAATTAATAATTATTTATTTATTTCGTACTCCAGACTTTAACGATGACTAATAGACAATAATATTCGTGTTAAGCAAATTTGTATGATGAATAAGTAATGAAAATATTTCTATTCAAGTCGCTGAACATTCAAATTTAACGGCTGCAATTGATCGTGAAACGAGTGAAGCGGCTTTAAAGCTGTTGCTTTTATTTATTTATTTTATAGAGACTGTAATTAAGTCTATAAACTAGACGAAAATCTGGTCTAAAAATTAGATGATGTACTAGAAAAAAATAAAAGATTTTGTCCACGGACTATAAATTGCATTTGGATCAAACCTCGATCTATTTTATAAATTGGGTGATCTGGTATATCAAATAAGTTCTAGATAAAAAACTAGTCCATATCTAGTCTTAACATTTTCCAGAAGTCGGCTCTTGTATGACGATCATTTCCCAGACTAAAGTCACGATCACTGTAATTTTTAATTCATGTCATTATCATCTTGTAATCTATAAACTAGATCACAATAGATCTATTTTATAAACATTGTCAATGTTTAGTTGTAGTCATTAAAGTCTGATCCATTGACTTAATTATTGTCTAGTTTTTACAGAAGACATTAATGATCAACTTCTTATCAATATGCTATATCAATGGCGATCATAGACGAAATTTTAGACTAAATTTTTGTAAACCAGATCATCAAGCACTTTATAGATTAGATCTTAGGCTGCTTCAGAGACTGGATCATCGTGTACTTTATGTACTTCATAATCTTCCCCTTTGTAGTCTAGATATTCTTCCAATAATTAGACTAGACCATCGAGAATCTTATAGACTAAATGATCAAGTAGTTTAGACTAGATAATCTTGTATATTAAGTAAACGATAATCGTCTACTTTATATACTAGATTTTCGACCAGTTTTTGGATTTGGTCATACTCTACTTTATAGATCACCTTTATGTAGATCTTTGACCACTTCAAAGACTTAATCTTTGTACACATTTAAGACTAAATATTCGCTTAGTTTGTGGATCATCTATTTTTAATGTCTATACTAACGTCTACTTTAGACTAAAGGACTAGGTCTACTGGTCTATTTTATTGGCCAGATCAATATGTATTTTATAGACTAAATTATATTCTACTTTGTGGGCTGCATCTTGCTTTTTAGACTATATCGTCGTCCGATTTTAAAACTGGATCTCCCTGTGCTTCATAGAATAGATCATAATACGTTTTTAAAAACTAGATCATCGAGTCCTTTATAGACTAAACATTCATCTACTTTTTTAATTGAATCCTCGTCCACGTTATACACTCGATCATTGTCCATTTCATAGACTAGATCTTTATCCACTTGTCCACTTTATAGACTTAAGATCCTTAAAAGCGTAGGATGCTTTTAAGGATCTTTGTTTTCTCTATTAACTAAATCTTCGTTAGCTTCTTTGACTTCGTCTAAGACTTGATCATGATCTAGTTTTCAGATCTTAATTTAAATTTGTACAGAAAATTATCCTGTCGTAAGCTGACAAATCATAGTTGTTTAATCCCATAACTACAGATCAAGGCTTTAAACTACAACTATAGATTATTATTTTGTCCTTGAAATTGTGATCATCATTGTCCACTCTCTTCTTATTTTCACTTACTACATTGTTGCTCTTGATATATTTAATTATTGTCTAATTGATCGTCCAATATTTAGAAGAGAAAAAAACACAACTCTGTAGTGAGTTGTCTTGCATGTCTTTGGGTTATTTTTACCACTCTGGATCATAGCATTCTTGCATCATGATGGCGGTTTGCATGTCATCATGTAATAATTTGGTCTAGTTGTTGTTGTTGAAATTCTTCTTTAATATTTTTTCCTCTCTTTTTGTTGACATTTTTTTTTTTTTTGAGACTAAATAAGATAATTATGGAATTTAGAGCAATTTTAATTGTCTACAATTAGGGGTTTCTCTACGGGAAAACGTTTCTGGAATTTTCCCAGGAAATTTTGATCGGGAAGTAATTTAAGTGAAGAAGGTAAATTGGCTCCCTGTGTAACTCCAAAGAGAATCAACTAAGAATTCAATGAAATGTGGCCAGATTGTTTGTTGTTATTCTTAGCAGTTGCTTATTTTAAAGCTGAAATATCGGTCCTATAGCAAAATAGTTATAGACTGATATCTGATACAGAATTTAACTATACTATATCATAAAACCAAACTGATCTAAATCGGATAAAGAAAATATCAATATGTAATACAGATCGTAATTTGTTATTATAGGAAATAAATATATTCCCAAACTCAGCTCCAACACAAGGACTAAGCTTTTAAGGACACTTAGATATGATTAGATTGTATTTTAAATATATTATTAATTTTGTGATTAGGCCTCGTCCCGGAATAGAAAGTTAAACAAAAAACTCTTAAATGTGGAATAATTCCATCCAAAATTCAACATAATGTTTTGTCAGCTCTCCATTTTCCCGAAAAGAATTTAGGATTTTAAAACTCTTAAATGTACTTTTGACTTCGAATAAATATGTTTGGTGAATTTTAAGAAGATCATTTCACATTCTACTATAACTCCCATATGGGGGAACTATTTAGAAAACTATTAAAATATAAGTTTTATGGGAAATATGACATTTTAATTTATCCCCGGGAATTCTTCAATTGTCGGGACAAGAGAAACCCTCTAAATCTAAAATATATTTTTTTGGACTGATACCAGTAAAATGTTTTAATACAGTTTTTTAAAGAATAATTTTTTTCTTAATTAACTGCCGTTTTAAAGAATTTCAAATATTCATGGAATTTATTTTTATAATTTAAATTAAAAAAATTGATGCGAAGTGAATATAGATGGGATTTTTTTTAAATTGAGATGGTAATTAAAGTATTTTGAAATTAATAATCATATCATGGTTGTTCGTAAATATATTATGATCAGTTTCAAAAACCTAGTCTCCCTCACCACCTCAAGCGGTAAAGATAATATTTTAATATAAAAAATTATATTAAAGTTAATAATAAAATATTAACTTTGTCATTCCGTCCGTAACCCTAAAAATGAATCATCTCAGACCCCATAATGTGCATTCTTTCATCCTGAGTCGATTTTGCTATGTCCATTTGTCCGTTAGCGCTCAAGTCTATCATAATTGAAGTTTATTCAAGTTTCCTATTTGAAATCAACAAACTCGGTTCAATACATTAAAAGATATAGACCGACATCTGAGGCCTCCTCTAAGTTCAAGGAAATAACTTTCGTAAACGTTCACCAAAATCGTTGTACCTGCGTTTTAAGAAAAACTTTTATGTATTATATACGTTCTCTGAGTGTATGTGTGAGGGTGTATGAACGAACATAACGTATTTACTTTAAACCTATTTGTGGCGGAGGATATTGAAGGTTTGGCATAGTCGAATCTCAGACTCCATTCTCATGCATCAAATCAAAATCTAAAGCGATTTAGCTCTGTTCGTCTCTCTGTTGTTGAAGTTTCCTACTAAGGACCAGCTTAATCGGTTCAGTATATTAAGAGATATAGATCAAAATCTAAGGCAAACTCTAAGTTCAAGTCACAACGTTTGTAAAATTGTGAAAATTGAATTTTTCTGTTAACATTGAGCTATAAATGTACTTCATGTTCATTCCAAAATTATCAAAATCGGTTCAGTAGAATAAAATTATAGCAAAATATATAACTAATTTAATGACTCATTAAGGGTTTCGTGTTATATTTAAGAAAAACTTTTATATATTCTATACGTTCTCTGGGTGTAAGTGTGAGTGTGTAAGTGCGAAACATAACGTATTTACTTCATACGCATTTGTAGGGAAGGGCATTGAAGACTTAGACGAATAAAGTATTCTTACTTGTTCTATTTCCATTTTTTTGTTATTAATTCTAATATTTTGATAACTATTAAATTTTCATGGATTAATATTTATCATATTATGGTTACTTTTTTACCATGTTATGATAATTATTTAACATACTATGATTATTAAATATAATTTCCATTTTGCTTTTTTTATTTCATTCCTTTTTTATTATTCGATTTAACCTAGTACCTATAAAAACGAAATTTTTCGAAAATTTCCTACAAAAACGAAATTTTTCGAAAATATCTGATATAAAAAAATTTAGACAAAATTTAGAAAATTTCCTATAAAAACGAAAATTTTCGAAAATTTCCTATAAAAACGAAATTTTTCGAAAATTTCCTCTAAAAATAAAATTTTTGAAAATTCCTTATAAAAACGATTTTTTTCGAAAATTTCAGATATAAAAAAATTAGACAATTTTCTATAAAAACGATTTTTTTAGAAATGTTTTAATAGAAAAAAAGAAAAATTTTTATGTAAACGAAAATTTATAGAAAATTTCATATAAAAACGAAAATTTACTATAAAATAGATTTTTGGTAAAATTCCTAGAAAAAGACATTTTGTAGAAATTATCTTACAGAAAGAAATTTTGTTAAAAATGAAATTTACCGAATGTTTTTAAAAACTAAAATTTTCGAAAATTTCCTATAAAACGAAATTTTTCGAAAATTTCCTATAAAAACGAAATTTTTCGAAAATTTCCTATAAAAACGAAATTTTTCGAAAATTTCCTATAAAAACGAAATTTTTCGAAAATTTCCTATAAAAACGAAATTTTTCGAAAATTTCCTATAAAAACGAAATTTTTCGAAAATTTCCTATAAAAACGAAATTTTTCGAAAATTTCCTATAAAAACGAAATTTTTCGAAAATTTCCTATAAAAACGAAATTTTTCGAAAATATCTGATATAAAAAATTTAGACAAAATTTAGAAAATTTCCTATAAAAACGAAAATTTTCGAAAATTTCCTATAAAAACGAAAATTTTCGAAAAAAACTAAAATTTTCGAAAATTTCCTATAAAAACGAAATTTTTCGAAAATTTCCTCTAAAAATAAAATTTTTGAAAATTCCTTATAAAAACGATTTTTTTCGAAAATTTCAGATATAAAAAAATTAGACAATTTTCTATAAAAACGATTTTTTTAGAAATGTTTTAATAGAAAAAAAGTTTTTTGGAAAAATTTTTATGTAAACGAAAATTTATAGAAAATTTCATATAAAAACGAAAATTTACTATAAAATAGATTTTTGGTAAAATTCCTAGAAAAAAACATTTTGTAGAAATTATCTTACAGAAAGAAATTTTGTTGGAAATGAAATCTACCGAATGTTTTCGATAAACAGGAAATTAATAGGAAATTTTGAAAGTTCCTATAAAATGGAAATTTGTCGAAAATTTCGTTTAAAAAGAAATGTCATTGAAAGTTTATTGTGTCTTAAAAGAAATTTCTGAACTTTGATTTGAAAAAATATATTAATTTTCTATATTTTCCTGCACATCATCATCATCCACCTCATTATCTATCTTTTTAATCATTCAAGTTATTTTGCATTAATTGACTCATCCCGGCGACATTTCTTCAATGGAAAAAACTGTACAAATATTTTTTTATAAAAAATTTGATGACTCATTTTGATAATTTAAATCCATTAGAAAAGAAATAAAATTCAGTACATTTTTCCTTCCATCACTAAATTGACAACACTTAAGCTTGAAAAACAAGTGGGAAATTTAATATTAGTGATCGTTGGATGAAAAGTCATCTGTCCTTATGATTTCAGTTTAGTTCCATAATTCTATTTATAAATTTATTATCAGTGTTTTGTTGCTAAATATAAATTAAAAAATATTTATTTCATATTTTTATTATTGAATGAATGATTTTATTTTTATTTTTATTCTTCTTTATTTTGCTCTCTTTCTTACTCTTTCCCCCTCTCTCACTCTCTCTCTCTCTCTTCTGGTTGTTTACATTATTCAGAATGATCTGGTTGTTTACGGTTTTGAGAGAGAGAAACATTTTTGTTTTGCTTTCATTATTTATAATTTATTATGCGAAAGATAACCACCGGGGACTAAGAAAAGTCGTTAAACTTTAATTAACCAAGGAAGTTTGTTTTTCGCCTAAGAGTGGACAAGGCTTAAAGTCCATGCTAGAGAGCAAAGTTCAATTGTCGCATTCCTAATGATAAACATCATTTGGATTTGTTTTAGAATTTTATTCAGAAAAGATTATCTTGACCAATAAATGTTTTTATTTTGATCTTCTCAGGAGTGAGATTGAAAAATTCTTAACACATTTTTCATTAAAACTGTTAACTCAAGTATTATTTGATTTTGATTTTTATAAAGTTACTTTTGTTATTGTACCAGTTTGGCTGTACCTGATAGTTCTCTCTTGAGGAAAAATTTTTCATTTAAAACGACTGTCCTTGGGTTGACAATCTTTGGCCGAGTATGACTCGGGTCGCTCCGGAATTGAGATTGTTCCCACGCCAATTGAGTCTATATTGTAAAAAAAATAATAAATATTTTTAACAAAACACAACTTGGTCCTACAAAAAGCTGATCAAGCACTCAAAGTCTTGCCGCTAAACTGTTTCCCATGTTATTAAACAGTACCTGTAGATTTTGTTCGTTGATAGAAAATCTGGTTCATATAAAAGGAATAGTCAACATTCTTAATCCCAAAAAATAGAAATCAATTTCAAAAGAGCTCCCAAAACATGCGATATGAAATCAGCCCCCTGTTAGCTGTGTGGTTGGACTATTTGGTGCAAAAAGTTAAAGTTGCTAAAAATTAAGAGGCCAGAAACAAGGCACGGAAATTGAAGTTGTTGCTGCATAATGGATAACGAAACGTATGACTGCATATTCGCTACGTCCTAGTCGAAAATTGCATGTTGCTGATGTTCGAGGGCCCAAAAGTAATCAAAAGTTCTCTGTTGCAGTAAAAGAAGCTAATCATATGTTACAACAGGCTCTATAAATACCGAAATTTACCTCTAGAAATGTTAACAAAAAAGGGTGATTCCATTAATAAGACCTCAAGATATAATCATTTATTTTTCGCTGACCTGACACCCTGCACCTGTGGTAAACAAGCCCTTTAGTGGTAAAAGAACGATAATGTGGTATTTGTACCAAAAGAACCAATTCCAGCAAACTGGAACTAGGGCCAATCTAAAGATATTGAGCTCTTGTTAAAAGAGGATTAAAAAGCACAAAAAGGTGCCCAAAAGTATGGTAGATTTTAAACCAAGATGGAGTACCTGATTGCCCAAAAGATTCCTTCCATTTATAAGACTTCATAATGTATTTCACTTGGCATCCTGTACCTTCGGTAAAGAAGCCCTTGAGTGGTACAAAAACAATAATTCGGTATTTGTAGCAAGGGAGGCAGATCCACTACACTGACCGAAGCTAAGGCCAGTAAAGAGATATTGGGCTGTTGTTAAAAGACAACTGAAGAGCACAGAAAGTGTGGTAGATTTTAAACAGAGATGAACTTATCTGTACGAGCATTATAAAAACTTTAATAGAAGGGTTTCCGAAAAAGGTCCACAATGTCATTATTAGTGATTAAAACTATAAAAATATATTTAACTGTAAGTTTAGTGACTTCGTTTTTATTGACATTAATGTATATAAAATTTTTTTGATCTCACTCCTTATTAATATTCTTAAACTTTATTTCCTGTTATTGACTTTATCTAATTCTTTCCCTCAGTGACACCCACATGCTCTATCTACCTTTTTCACGATCACTCCCTTCATTTCTCTTTTAGCAGTGTTGCCAGAAATATGTTTTAACGTAATTTTCTTTTAAGTTCTTTTCCTTTAAAAATTCTTTCTTTTTTATTTCTCTTTTTATATTTTCATTACAATTTTCCTTTTCATAAGTTTTCTTTTAATTTTTTATAAAAATTCTTTTTATCATTTTTGTCTTCAATTTAATTAAAAAGATCTTATTGTGATAAAGACTATAATTTGTGAATGTAGTGACTTTTTGGCGCCAGTTTAAAGATCTTTGTTGTTGTTAAAATTTCTATTATTTTTTTCTCTTTGATTTCTAATTCTATTCCGCCCATCTGTTCAGATGGCGCTAAAAGAGATTTATTTCGCATTAAATGGGTTAATTCGTAAAAGAAAGCAGAAATAGAAAAAAAGAATTTTATTTAAAACAAAACTTTTAAAAAATAATATTTTTTTTAAATCATCTTTTTTTATTATTTTTTTAAATTATTGAAATTTTTATTATTTTTTCTTTAAATCAATGAAAAAATTTACAATAAAATTTTTACTATAAAAATTTACTACGAAATAGTTTTTAGTAAAAGTTCTTTTTTTTGCATTAATAAATTTCAAACTAATCAATTTTTTTAAATTTATTATTGTTGTTGTTTTTCTAAAGCTCTTAATGAGTTTTTTGTGTTTTTTTATTTTTTTACTTTATAGTGTTTTTTACTATTAATACATATTTAAAAGGTTGTTTTTAAAAATAAAGCGCAAATAGTATTTTTCCTTTTTTGCAAAATATTGTATACAATTAAAATTGTTGCTTTTGTTTACAAAGTTCTCTTAAAACGTCAAACCTTTTTCACGATGAATTATGAATATTTCAAAGTGGCCAGATTTAACAGTAAAAATGGTTCTATATAGAAAATGTCCGATAAACTGATGTTTGACAAGTTCAAACTTTCGCTTTAGAAATCGGTATATAACTGTTTTCCTAATTAACCGAGTCTGTTGGTCTGCAAAGAAAAATTGCCGAAAGAATTTATAAACAATCTGGCCAAATCTAATTACGATCGGATTATTATTATTTAAAAGTGGGACAGAAAGATAGTCAGACGGATGGACATATTTTAAAAGATATTTCTTCTATAGCAAATTTTGTAAAACTCTTTTCTTCAATTATTTTCGATTTATTTCATTTTTAAATAATTTTTTTTTTTTTTTTTGTAAAAGTTTTCTTCTAACAATTTTCAGTTAAGAAAAAAAAATTAAAAAAAAGATTTTCGGAAAATTTATAGGAAATTACACTTTCTGGAGGAAATATTCTTTCTGGAAAAATTTCTTGCCTCTTAATAAGGATATTTTCTAAAAACTTCCTATATAAATAAAATATTCACAAAATTTCCTGTCTAAAGGTCATTTCTAAAAATTTCTTACTAAAAGGAAATTTTATTAAATTTGCCTTTTTAGAGAAAAAATGTCCTTTTAGAAAATTTTTTCTCAAAATTTGCGTTTTAGAGAAAATTTTCTCAAAATTTGCGTTTTTAGGGAAAATTTTCTCAAAATTTGCATTTTTAGGGAAATTATTTTCAAAATTTGCATTTTTAGAGAAAATTTTCTCAAAATTTGCGTTTTTAGGGAAAATTTTCTCAAAATTTGCATTTTAGGGAAATGTTTCTCAAAATCTGCTTTTTAGGGAAATTTTTCTCAAAATTTGCTTTTTAAGGAAATTTTTCTCAAAATTTGCTTTTTAAGGAAATTTTTCTCAAAATTTGCTTTTTAAGGAAATTTTTCTCAAAATTTGCTTTATAGAAAATTTTTTTAAAAATTTGCTTTTTATGGAAATTTTTCTCAAAATTTGCTTTTTAGAGAAAATTTTCTCAAAATTAATTTTTTGGAGAAATATTTTCTCAAAATTTGCTTTTTAAGGAAATTTTTCTCAAAATTTGTTTTTTAGAGATTTTTTTCAAAATTTGCTTTTTAGAGAAAATTTTCTCAAAATTTGCTTTTTAGAGAAAATTTTCTCAAAATTTGCTTTTTAGAGAAAATTTTCTCAAAATTTGCTTTTTAGAGAAAATTTTCTCAAAATTTGCTTTTTAGAGAAAATTTTCTCAAAATTTGCTTTTTAGAGAAAATTTTCTCAAAATTTGCTTTTTAGAGAAAATTTTCTCAAAATTTGCTTTTTAGAGAAAATTTTCTCAAAATTAATTTTTTGGAGAAATATTTTCTCAAAATTAATTTTTTGGAGAAATATTTCTTAAAATTTCTTTTTAAAAGAAAAATTTCTTTAAATTTCTTTTTTAGAGAAAATTTTCTTAAAATTTCCTTTTAAGAAAAAATTTTCTAAAAATTTCCTTTTAAAAGAAAATTTTCTTTAAATTTCTTTGTTGGAGAATTTTTTATAAAAAATTTCCTTTTTAGAGAACTTTTTGTTCAAATTTCCTTTTTAAAGATTATTTTTCTCGAAATTTTACTTTTGGAGAAAATTTTCTTTCAATTTCAATTTTATTATATTTTATAAAAAAAATATTTATTTATTGATTTTATAACATTTTTTTCTTTTAATTTTAATTTTCTTTAATTTTTTATAGAAATTTTTCATTAAATTTTGATTTTATAGAAAATTTTCGTTAAATTTTGATTTTATAGAAAATTTTTGTTAAATTTTGTTTTTATAGAAAATTTTCGTTAAATTTTGTTTTTATAGAAAATTTTCATAGAAATTTTGATTTTTTTGAAAAGTTTTCGTTAAATTTTGATTTTATAGAAAATTTTCGTTAAATTTTGTTTTTATAGAAAATTTTCGTTAAATTTTGTTTTTATAGAAAATTTTCGTTAAATTTTGTTTTTATAGAAAATTTTCGTTAAATTTTGTTTTTATAGAAAATTTTCGTTAAATTTTGATTTTATAGAAAATTTTCGTTAAATTTTGATTTTATAGAAAATTTTCATTAAATTTTAATTTTATAGAAAATTTTCGTTAAATTTTGATTTTATAAAAAATTTTCGTTAAATTTTCATTTTATAGAAAATTTTCGTTAAATTTGGTTTTTTAGAAAATGTTGGTTAAATTTTGATTTTATAAAAATTTTTCGTTAAATTTTGTTTTTATAGAAAATTTTCTTGAAATTTCTTTTTTTATTTTTTTTTTAAATCACGATTTAAAAGAAATTTTTTAGATTTTTTTATTTTCATCAATTTATATTTTTGAGTTTTTCTTTTTTTATTTTCTTTTGATAATCTGGCATCACTCTCGTGTTTTGTCGAACTTTGTCATCCACATGACATTATTTTGTATTTAATTCTTTATTTTGTTTTATTTCTTAAAACGTTTGTCAATATTTTTGTTGCAAAATTAATGAAAACAACAAGTGAGAGAACGAGAGTGTGAGGGAGATCATTAACATGATCGTCCATTGGTTATCAAATGTTTATTTTGTTTATAAATAAATAAATAATTAAATATA
Source organism: Cochliomyia hominivorax (assembly GCA_004302925.2). Taxonomy (NCBI): domain Eukaryota; kingdom Metazoa; phylum Arthropoda; class Insecta; order Diptera; family Calliphoridae; genus Cochliomyia; species Cochliomyia hominivorax. Next base: position 19,339,583 of record PYHX02000158.1, read on the forward strand.
AATAAGAAAAATATTGTAAAAATTGTTTATATTTTTCAACTTCTGATTTTTAAAATTTTTCTGAATTCTTTTTCTTAATCGATCGTTAAATTGTGATCAGTCCGTCAGTCTCTCTTCTAACCTGTTGCTGCTGCTGGTTGTCGTCTATAATTTATTGACTGCGTTTTTTTAACTTTTGTTGTTGTTTTTTTCTAATCTTTCATTCTATTATTTATTTAATTTTTTGTTTTTGTTATGGATTTTTTCTACTTTTTTTGTCGTTTGTTTTGATTTTGTTTTGATTTTTGCTAAATTGCGTTTTTGAAAATCATTTTTTGTTTTTGTTTTGGTTTCGAAATAAGAACGTTTTACGTTTATTATTGATATTTTGTTGTTGTTGTTGCTTATTATTACACAAATTGTTTTATTTATTTATTTTTTGCATTTTAGTCGTTTTCGCTTTTTTGGTCGTTTTCGCAAATTAACTAATTTGTTTTGTGCAAATTTTGTTGTATTGTGACGATGATGATAATGATGATGATGATGACAAGGGCATTCGGATGGATGAGAGAGTAAGAATGAACTAGATCAAAACATTTATCGTTATGATGATTTGATCGTGCACATGATTAGACGATGATCGTTAAAAATGAAAAACGGTTCTTTTTGTTTTGTTTTGAATTCACATTTTTTTAATTTTGTCGAATATTTTTTTTTGTAGTAAAAAACAGGTGTTTGGTATTGATCGATTTTTTTTTCTTTTGAAATTTTTGATCATTTTTTGTTTTTGGTTTTTTGTTTTTGGGAGACAATCAATAGTATTTTGACACATTTTGTTTCGTCAAGTATTTAGAGAATTTTATTTGATACACGAAATTATTTGTGGAATTTGTGATTTAATTATCGGAAAATACTTCAAAGTGATTTTAGAAGTTATCGTTATCGATTGGTTAAAATTTTTTTTATGGGAAATTGCTTTAAAAGGTAAAGTTTCTCTTTGATTATAAAATTTAATGTTGGAATGTTTTTTCTATTTTTTTTTTTTTTTTTTTTTTTTTAATTTTCGTCAAATTTTACTTTATAGAAATTTTCGTAGAAAATTCATTTTAAAATCGATTTCATAAAAAAATATTCTTAATATTTGATTTTATCGATTATTTTCAGCAAATTACGATTTTAATTTTGCTTTTGTAGAAAATTTGCCTTAAATTTCGATTTTATAGAAAAGTTTCTGTAAATGTCGATTTTTATAAAAAAATTTGTTTTAAATTTGATTTTATAGAATTTTTTAATGTCAATATTTTTTCTTTGTTAATAGAAAATTTATTTTAAATTTCAATTTTTATAGAATTTTTTTCTCTACATAAAAATTTTTCTTCAAATTTCGTTTTTTTATGGAAAATTTTCTTTAAATTTGGATTCGAATTTTTTTTTTAAAATTCGGATTTCATTAAAAAATTTGTTTTAATTTCGTTTTTCATAAAAAAATTTTTCCTCGATTTCAATTTTTATAGAAAATTTTATTTATATGTCGATTTTATAGATCTTTTTCTTAATTTTCAATTTTATCGAAAATTTTCTTAAAACTTCTTTTATTTTAAATTTTCTCTTAAATTCGATTTAAAAAAATATTCTTTAAATTTCAATTTTATATAAATAATTTTTTTTAAATTTTCATTTTTTTATTTCCATAAAATCTCGATTTAGAAGAAAATTTTCTTTTTAAATATTCATTTATAGATTTTTTTTTAAGAAATTCGATTTCGATTTTTTTAGAAAGTTTTATTTAAATTTCTATTAAATAGAACTTTTTTTTTTTTTTTTTTTTTTTTTTGAAAAATTTATTAAAATTTCGATTTTATAAAAATATTTCTTTAAATATCGATTTGAATAGAATAGATCTTATTTAAGTTTTTGTTCAATTTTTGATTTTTTAAAATTTAGATTTTAAAGCAAATTTTCTTAAAATTCGATTTTATGGAAATTGTTCTTTAAATTTCGATTTTATAGAAAATTTTCTTAAAATTTGTTTAAGAAATTTTTTTAATTTTGTTTCTTTTAAAAAATTTTTAAATTCGATTATTTAAAATTTTTCTTTTAATATCGATTTTATATAAATTTTTGTTTAAATTTTGATTTTTTAGAAAATTTTCTTTAAATTTCATTTTTCATTAGAAAATTGTCTTAGAATTTAATTTTTTTGTATAGAAAATTTTCTTTAATTTTTGATTTTATAGAAAATTTTCTTTAAATTTCATTTTTATTCACAGTTTTTCTAAAAATTTCAATTAAAAAAAAAAAAATTCTTAAAATATCGTTTTTTATAGAAAATTTTCCTTAAGTCAGTTTTTTTTGTAGAAAATTTTCCTTAAATTTCATTTTTCATTAGAAAATTTTCTTAAAATTTCATTTTTCATTAAAATTTTCTTAAAATTTCATTTTTCATTAGAAAATTTTCTTTAAATTTCAGTTTTTTTACAGAACATTTTCTTTAAATTTCGATTTTGTAAAAAGTTTAAGTTGAGTTTTACTTCAGTTCTACTTTAATTTTATTAGAATAAATTGGATTCTGGATTTTCTTTAAAATTTATTTTTTTAGTTTAAAAAGTGATTTTTTTAATTTTCGATTTGTGTAAAAATAATCGCTGTTAATTCATTTAAAAGTTTGAAAATTAAAATTTTCTGTTAATTATGTGTGTAACAGTATTGTTTCATATCATGTTATTGAATGGTGTCTCTACTAAAGTTTGTGAGTCTTTGTTTACTTTTGTTTAGCAAAGCACAGAACCGTTAACAGTGGTCTCTCTGTAAAATCTAACATTACATTATTGTTTTCTGTTGTGTTTGAAAACCTTTGCAAGTTGTAGTGTCTGTACTAAGTGAGTCATGTCATTGTACATATTGTGAAGGTGGTGGAAACAGCTAAGAGAATGTTAAAGAGTTTAACATAAGAAATACTTTTGTTTATACATTTTTACAGAAGAGGGCGCTTTTGAAAAAGAAATTTTCATATGAGTTTAAAGTGTTTGATTCTTTTTTAATTTAAATTATAATTTAACATTAATTAATTATTTATAAAATAAATACATTTTTATTCAATTTGATTAAAATTTCTCTCTTTGTTTCTTTTTATCTTTTCAGGTAAGACCAAAGTTTTTTTCTTCCTGTAGCTAAATGTGTATTTTACTCAACTCATTTCCATTTTTTACGTTTATTTTGTGTAAAAAAAGTAAGTTTATTTCTTCTCATTATAAATCGTATGAAATATTTTATTATTCTGTTGTAAAAATTATTCGTTTTATAAGAAAAAAAATTCATCTCTTTATGAAATATTTATTAATGTAGACGATTTCAATTGTATATATTTTTCTGATAAAAAAATATCAAAACTGACCTTTCGCCTTGTAAATATTGTTACGTAAAATTTCCATTTCTAAATTTGTATATTTTCTTTCAACTAAAGTGAAAATTTCACTTTTCATAAAATTAACGTGAAGTGAAGATTTTTTCAAGTCAATATTTATTTTGAATTAAACTTAAGTTCTCTTGACTAATGATGAATAAATAAGGAAAAAGTTTTAAATATTTGTGTTGATTATATGATCAATTCACATGGTTGGTGATCACTCACTGATTTTGAATGCGGAAATTTCTTTTTGTTTGAATTTAATTTTTGATGGATTTTTATATTTTATATATTGTAAAATTAGGGGTCTTTTTTAAGGAGTGAGATCGAAAAATTCTTAACATACATATGAATGTATGTTTTAATTTTTTTATTTGATGGAATTAATCACTTGTGATGAAATTATGAATCTATTTCGGAAACTACCCTCCATTAAATTTTGTATAGAGCTTTCTGTCATTTGCTCGAACAGGAAGTACATCACCGTTTAGAAAACTTTTAATAAGAGCGCAATATCTCTCCACTGGCCTTAGCTCCGGGCAGTTTGGAGGTTTACCCATCTTAGTACAAATACCACAGCAACACTCAAGTGCTTCTTTATCAAGTGACAAGATGCGAATTCAGGCCAAAAATATGTGTAAACATTGTTAAGTTTTATGAATGAAAGCAGCCGTTTTCGATGTAAATTTCGATATTTTTAGAGCCGGTTGTAGCAAATGATTGGCGGCTATTTTTGCCACAACTAAATATAAGAAGCCTTGTATGTTTTTAAAATTATTCACCATGAAAAGCTTAATCCGAGCACTAAGCTAATCGAACTACTTTCCCGGCGAATGTGTTGGGAGCTCTTTTGAAAGTCTTCCTGTGCACTGATAATTGACGTATCGTCAGCAAATGTTGAAATTGTCAGATCCTTCTAACAAGTTCTCTCGATATTGTTTTATTGGATTTCAATACCAACTTATTGTTTGACAGTAAAACATAATATCGGATAAGTTCTACAAAGGTAATTTGATCAAAAATATATATATGAAATATACAAGAGTTAAAAGTTTTATTAATAAATGTGTGTTAGGAATTTTTCGTTTCACTTCTTATATAGAAACGATGGGGTTTTTCTATTCGAATTTCGCATTTTTATACCCTCCACCACAACAAGTGGTGATGAGGCTACATTAAATTTTTCAATGTATATATATTATTGCATCTAATCAAAATCTGAGTCGATTTAGCTATGTCCGTCTGTCTGTCTGTTGGAATCATTCTCACGCATAGAATAATTGTTCTAATTCAATGAAATTTGGCCATATTGTTATTGTCCTAAGAAGTTTCCTATTTACAACCAGCTTATCGATTATTAGCCAGAAAGTTCTAGATCGATATCTGAAATAACCTCAAAATTCTGAAAAGGAATTTTCTTATTTCTACTAAAAAATGTTATTGGACTTAAACAAAACATTATTTTGAATATACAATTGTACGTATTCCATCATTATGCAAAAGATCATCAAAATCTGATTAACAGAAAAAAACTTATAGGTTATAATATGGAAAATTTTGATATACCCCCAACTTGATGTGTCAAATGGACCGCAAATTTTAAGATGATTTATTGAAATTTGTCACATTTACTTATTTTGTTACAATAAGAAATCCAAAGAAGCCATATTATTCTGGGACCCAGCTCCCATATAAGACATCTTCCCGGAATATGATTTATAGGTTATAGAACTCTTAAATTTAAACCGATTCTATTGGATTTTGGCAGAATTATTTTTTTTTACTATTTTAAATATTTTTTATAAATTTTATTAACATGGGTCCATATTTGATATGTGGCTCCCATATCAGGCCCCTTCCCGGAAAAGGGATTTAAGCTTATAAAACATTTAAATAAAGATCAATTCCATTGAAATTCGACACAATTATTTTTCTATGTGTTCTAAAGATATTATACTAATTTGCCCTATATCGGTCCATATTTTCTTTTAGCTTGCTTATAACGCCCTTCCCGGAAAAGGGATTTAAGCTTATAAAACATTTAAATAAAAATCAATTGCATTGAAATAAAGAACAATTCTATTGGTCGTTCACACTATTATATCTTGGTACTTCTTAGCGAATATCGGTCCATATTTTACTACACTTAAGAGATTTTAAACGTAAATTAAATCTAATGAAATTGAGCACAATTATTGCTCTTAGGCCCTTTTTCCCAATAGACCCCTTCCCAATAAAGAGTTTTAAATTTGATTCATCGAGTTTTTTAAATTCGAAATTAAGATTTTAATGGATTTTCCTATCCCTCCCCTCCCAGGTGTTGAACTACTTTTGCCAACATTTTTAAAGAAATCAAACACCAAAATTTTAATCAGATTTTAATTTGATGCCACTATTTTCCAAAAAA
>PYHX02000158.1:19345474-19546853 GCA_004302925.2 Cochliomyia hominivorax
AGACGAATTTTCAATACCCCTTCACCACAAATGTGTGTAAAGTAAATAGTTATGTATCGTATATACACACTCGCACATACACTTACTAATGTATTTAAAACAGTTTCTCTTAAATACCACGCAGGTACACTTAATGAGTTATAAAATTTGTTATACTTTTGGCTAAAACTTTCTTCTACTGAACCGATTTTGATAATTTTTGAAATGTTAAAAAGAATTATTTATAACTTCATATTACGAAACCCGGTTAACCGTTTTTTTTTTGCATTTCAAAAAAACCGACCGGTTTCGAATAATATCTTTTTTCGAATTATTCGACATGCCGACTTTTTTTCAGTCGATTAACCAGTTTTAAATGAAAGTCACTTTTAAAGGATTATTTGATGAAGTTTATTATTTTGATAAGGAACGGAACCATTATTTTTAATTCATGTCATTATAAAGGTCAGTACACGTTATTTTTTTGTTTTTATTGGTTAAACTCCAATTTTCTTTTTAAATAATTTTTTTTTTAATTTCAAACAAAAACCGATTAACCGGGTTTTTAATATTTAACCGTATTCGAAACCGGTTTTTTGAAAAGCCTATTTTTCAAATAACTCGAAAACCGATTTTCTAAAATGACAATTATTAGAATTAATTATGGCAAAATTTAATTATAAATTATCGATTTCTAACTAACAGTTTTATGTTGCCTTAAATCTCGGTCTATATCTTTTGATATACTCAACCGATTTTGATTTAAAATTGGAAACTATTTAGGACTACAGCAAATAATCAGGGCAACAAATTTCAATGAGCTCTGTCAATTATTGTGGATGTAAGTGTGCCTACAACAGACAGACGGACAGTCCAACAAAAATACAGAAAGATGGACAGACAGACAGACAGACAGAAGCTAAATCGAATCTGAATTTGATTTGATGCAACTATATATACACATCATGTGGTCTGAAATTATTCCTTCTTAGCGTTACATACAGAATGACAAAGTGAAGGGTGGGTGTATTAACCCTCTTCACCACTTGTGGTGGTGGAGGGTATTTAAAAATCGAAATATTTTCTCAATAGACTTTAATTCATATTATTTTTGTTGTATTGTTAACAAGACATGATTAAAATATTAATTGCGATTTTTTTATTTAGTTTATTATATTTTCAAGCTTCCAATAGAAGAGGCGTTTTTTTTTAACTTACGGACTCATGGGTGAAGAGAAGAGAATTTAGTCTGCAAGCGATTTTGAAATTTTCAAAAAGGCGTTAAGTTTTTGTTTTCAGTTAAGATTTTATAATAAAATTAATAATTATTATTTATTTCGTACTCCAGACTTTAACGATGACTAATAGACAATAATATTCGTGTTAAGCAAATTGTATGATGAATAAGTAATGAAAATATTTCTATTCAAGTCGCTGAACATTTAAATTTAACGGCTGCAATTGATCGTGAAACGAGTGAAGCGGCTTTAAAGCTGTTGCTTTTATTTATTGATTTTTATAGAGACTGTAATTAAGTCTATAAACTAGACGAAAATCTGGTCTAAAAATTAGATGATGTACTAGTAAAAAATAAAAGATTTTGTCCACGGACTATAAATTGCATTTGGATCAAACCCGATCTATTTTATAAATTGCGTGATCTGGTATATCAAATAAGTTCTAGATAAAAAACTAGTCCATATCTAGTCTTAACATTTTCCAGAAGTCGGCTCTTGTATGACGATCATTTCCCAGACTAAAGTCACAATCACTGTAATTTTTAATTCATGTCATTATCATCTTGTAATCTATAAACTAGATCACAATAGATCTATTTTATAAACAATGTCAATGTTTAGTTGTAGTCATTAAAGTCTGATCCATTGACTTAATTATTGTCTAGTTTTTACAGAAGACATTAATGATCAACTTCTGTAAACCAGATCATCAAGCACTTTATAGATTAGATCTTAGACTGCTTCAGAGACTGGATCATCGTGTACTTTATGTACTTCATAATCTTCCCCTTTGTAGTCTAGATATTCTTCCAATAATTAGACTAGACCATCGAGAATCTTATAGACTAAATGATCAAGTAATTTAGACTAGATAATCTTGTATATTAAGTAAACGATAATCGTCTACTTTATATACTAGATTTTCGACCAGTTTTTGGATTTTATCATACTCTACATTATAGATCACTTTATGTAGATCTTCGACCACTTCAAAGACTTAATCTTTGTACACATTTAAGACTAAACATTCACATAGTTTATGGATCATCTATTTTTATATATACTAACGTCTACTTTAGACTAAAGGACTCAGATCAATATTGTATTTTATAGACTAAATTATATTCTATTTTGTAGGCTGCATCTTGGTGCGCTTTTTAGACTATATCGTCGTCCGTTTTTAAAAACTGGATCTCCCTGTGCTTCATAGAATAGATCCCAATACGTTTTAAAAACTAGATCATCGAGTCCTTTATAGACTACACATTCATCTACTTTTTTAATTGAATCCTCGTCCACGTTATACACTCGATCATTGTCCATTTCATAGACTAGATCTTTATCCACTTGTCCACTTTATAGACTTAAGATCCTTAAAAGCGTAGGATGCTTTTAAGGATCTTTGTTTTCTCTATTAACTAAATCTTCGTTAGCTTCTTTGACTTCGTCTAAGACTTGATCATGATCTAGTTTTCAGATCTTAATTTAAATTTTTACAGAAAATTATCCTGTCGTAAGCTGACAAATCATAGTTGTTTAATCCCATAACTACAGATCAAGGCTTTAAACTACAACTATAGATTATTATTTTGTCCTTGAAATTGTGATCATCATTGTCCACTCACTTCGTATTTTCACTTACTACATTGTTGCTCTCTTAAATATTTAATTATTGTCTAATTGATCGTCCAATATTTAGAAGAGAAAAAAACACAACTCTGTAGTGAGTTGTCTTGCATGTCTTTGGGTTATTTTTACCACTCTGGATCATAGCATTCTTGCATCATGATGGCGGTTTGCATGTCATCATGTAATAATTTGGTCTATTGTTGTTGTTGAAATTCTTCTTTAATAGTTTTTCTTCTTTTGTTTTTTGGCATTTTTCTGAGACTAAATAAAATAATTATGGAATTTAGAGCAATTTTAATTGTCTACAATTAGGGGTTTCTCTACGGGAAAACGTTCCCGGAAATGCATTTTTTATATCCCAGGAAATTTTGATCGGGAAGTAATTTAAGTGAAGAAGGTAAATTAGCTCCCTGTGTAACTCCAAAGAGAATCAACTAAGAATTCAATGAAATGTGGCCAGATTGTTGTTGTTTATTCTTAGCAGTTGCTTATTTTAAAGCTGAAATATCGGTCCTATAGCAAAATAGTTATAGACTGATATCTGAGACAGAATTTAACTATACTATATCATAAAACCAAACTGATCTAAATCGGATAAAGAAAATATCAATATGTAATACAGATCGTAATTTGTTATTATAGGAAATAAATATATTCCCAAACTCAGCTCCAATACAAGGACTAAGCTTTTAAGGACACTTAGATATGATTAGATTGTATTTTAAATATATTATTAATTTTGTGATTAGGCCTCGTCCCGGAATAGAGAGTTAAACAAAAAACTTTTAAATGTGGAATAATTCCATCCAAAATTCAACATACATTTTTTATCAGCTCTCCATTTTCCCGAAAAGAATTTAGGGTTTTAAAACTCTTTAGTGTACTTTTGACTTCGAATAAATATGTTTGGTGAATTTGAAGAAGATCATTTCACACTCTACTATATATCCCCCATATGGGGAAACTATTAAAATATAAGTTTTATAGGAAATATGACATTTTAATTTATCCCCGGGAATTCTTCAATTGTCGGGACAAGAGAAACCCTCTAAATCTAAAATATATTTTTTTGGACTTATACAAGTAAAATGTTTTAATACAGTTTTTTAGAGAATAATTTTTTTCTTAATTAACTGCCGTTTTAAAGAATTTAAAATATTCATGGAATTTATTTTTATAATTTAATTTCAAAAAAATTTAGATGGGATTTTTTTTAAATTGAGATGGTAATTAAAGTATTTTAAAATTAATAATCATATCATGGTTGTTCGTAAATATATTATGATCAGTTTCCCTCACCACCTCAAGCGGTAAAGATAATATTTTAATATAAAAAATTATATTAAAGTTAATAATAAAATATTAACTTTGTCATTCCGTCCGTAACCCTAAAAATGAATCATCTCAGACCCCATAATGTGCATTCTTTCATCCTGAGTCGATTTTGCTATGTCCATTTGTCCGTTAGCGCTCAAGTCTATCATAATTGAAGTTTATTCAAGTTTCCTATTTGAAATCAACAAACTCGGTTCAATACATTAAAAGATATAGACCGACATCTGAGGCCTCCTCTAAGTTCAAGGAAATAACTTTCGTAAACGTTCACCAAAATCGTTGTACCTGCGTTTTAAGAAAAACTTTTATGTATTATATACGTTCTCTGAGTGTATGTGTGAGGGTGTATGAACGAACATAACGTATTTACTTTAAACCTATTTGTGGCGGAGGATATTGAAGGTTTGGCATAGTCGAATCTCAGACTCCATTCTCATGCATCAAATCAAAATCTAAAGCGATTTAGCTCTGTTCGTCTCTCTGTTGTTGAAGTTTCCTACTAAGGACCAGCTTAATCGGTTCAGTATATTAAGAGATATAGATCAAAATCTAAGGCAAACTCTAAGTTCAAGTCACAACGTTTGTAAAATTGTGAAAATTGAATTTTTCTGTTAACATTGAGCTATAAATGTACTTCATGTTCATTCCAAAAATTATCAAAATCGGTTCAGTAGAATAAAATTATAGCAAAATATATAACTAATTTAATGACTCATTAAGGGTTTCGTGTTATATTTAAGAAAAACTTTTATATATTCTATACGTTCTCTGGGTGTAAGTGTGAGTGTGTAAGTGCGAAACATAACGTATTTACTTCATACGCATTTGTAGGGAAGGGCATTGAAGACTTAGACGAATAAAGTATTCTTACTTGTTCTATTTCCATTTTTTTGTTATTAATTCTAATATTTTGATAACTATTAAATTTTCATGGATTAATATTTATCATATTATGGTTACTTTTTTACCATGTTATGATAATTATTTAACATACTATGATTATTAAATATAATTTTCCATTTTGCTTTTTTTATTTCATTCTTTTTTTATTATTCGATTTAACCTAGTTTAGCGGATGTGGCGTTTATATCGTCACCATAATTCTAAACTTTGTACTTTTTTGTCGTTACATTTGTTGTTGTATTTGTTTTATTCGTTAAATTTAAAAAAATTCTGATTACAATCGCAAAATAGCTGCTTATAAATAAAACTACAATGAAATTATAATAATAATAATGTCATACATAATTATTTTGTTTTTTCTTTTTACCTTAAAAATTATTCTTTCTCCCACCTGTCACCCTCTCACCCTCTCAATCAGGTGTATTAATAATCACTTAAACATTCAGTCACTCACTCAGCCAATTCATTCGTTCACTTACTCACCAAATTGTCAATAAAAATTGTATTGAAAATGCATTGAATTATTATTATTTTTTATTGTACGATTGAAATATTTAATGTTTTTGTTTGTTTAATTAACTAATAAAATTATTAAATTTATTGTGATTAAGTTTTTGTTATTGTATTTTTTTTTTTTTTTAATTTTATTTTTTTGCAATTGAATAACTATTTGAGTTAAAGTTAAGACATTAAATTTAACGATAATTTATTAAGTTAATTAAAGTTTAAGAATATTTTTAAGGTTATAAAATGTTTAGGCGCCATTTTTTTCTTTAATTCAAAAATGAGAAAATATTTTATAAAAATTAATTTAATGAAATGGCATTTTTCGAAAATTTCGTATAAAAACTGAATTTCGAAAATTTCCTATAAAAATGGAATTTTTCGAAAATTTTTTATAAAAACGAAATTTTTCGAAAATTTCTTATAAAAACTAAATTTTTCGAAAATTTCCTATAAAAACGATATTTTTCGAAAATTTCGTATAAAAACGATCTTTTTCGAAAATTTCGTATAAAAACTAAAATTTTCGAAAATTTCCTATTAAAACGAAAATTTCTATAAAAACGAAATTTTCGAAAATTTCCTATAAAAACGAAATTTTTCGAAAAATTTCCTATAAAAACGAAATCTTTCGAAAATTTCCTATAAAAACTTAAAATTTTTGAAAATTTCCTATAAAAACGAAAATTTTCGAAAAATTCCTTTAAAAAAACGAAATTTTCGAAAATATCCTATAAAAAGGAAAATTTTCGAAAATTTTCTTTAAATGAAATTTTTTCGAAAATTTCTGATATAAAAAAATTTAGACAATTTTCTTAAAAACAATTTTTTAGAAATGTTTTAATAGAAAAATATTTTTTGGAAAAGTTTTTAAAAACGAAAATTTACTATAAAATAGATTTTTGGTAAAATTCCTATAAAAATACATATTGTTGAAATTATCTTACAGAAAAAAATTTGTTAAAAATGAAATTTGCCGAATGTTTTTAAAAACTAAAATTTTCGAAAATTTCCTATAAATACGAAAATTTTCGAAAATTTCCTATAAAAATGGAATTTTTGGAAAATTTCCTTAAAAACGGAATTTTTGGAAAATTTCCTATAAAAACAAAATTTTTCGAAAATTTCCTATAAAACGAAATTTTTCGAAAATATCCTATAAAAACGAAAATTTTCGAAAATTTCCTATAAAAACGAAAATTTTCAAAAATTTCCTATAAAAACGAAATTTTTCGAAAATTACCTATAAAAACAAAATTTCGAAAATTACCTATAAAAACGAAATTTTTCGAAAATTACCTATAAAAACGAAATTTTTCGAAAATTACCTATAAAAACGAAAATTTTCGAAAATTTCCTATAAAAACGAAATTTGTCGAAAATATCTGATCTGATAAAAAAATTTAGACAAAATTTAGAAAATTTCCTATAAAAACGAAAATTTCGAAAATTTCCTATAAAAACGAAAATTTTCGAAAATTTCCTATAAAAACGAAAATTTTCGAAAATTTCTTATAAAAACGAAATTTTTCGAAAATTTCTGACATAAAAAAATTTTAGACAATTTTCTATAAAAATGATTTTTTTAGAAATGTTTTTTGGAAAATTTTTATATAAACGAAAATTTATAGAAAATTTCATATAAAAACGAAAATTTACTATAAAATAGATTTTTGGTAAAATTCCTATAAAAATACATTTTGTAGAAATTATCTTTCAGAAAGAATTTTTGTTATATATAAATTTACCGAATGTTTTCGATAAACAGGAAATTAAAAGGAAATTTTGAAAGTTCCAATAAAACAAAAAATGTCATTGAAAGTTTATTGTGTCTGAAATAAATTTCTGAACTTTGATTTGAAAAAAAAAATATATTAAATTTCTATATTTTACTGCACATCATCATCATCATCATCCACCTCATTATCTATTTTTTAATCATTCAAGTTATTTTGCAGTAATTGACTCATCCCGGCGACATTTCTTCAATGGAAAAAACTGTAAAAAATATTTTTTATGAAAAATTTGATGACTCATTTTGATAATTTAAATCCATTAGAAAAGAAATAAAATTCAGTACATTTTTCCTTCCATCACTAAGTTGACAACACTTAAGCTTGAAAAACAAGTGGGAAATTTTATATTAGTGATCGTTGGATGAAAAGTCATCTGTCTGTCCTTATGATTTCAGTTTAGTTCCATAAAATTCTATTTATAAATTTATTATCAGTGTTTTGTTGCTAAATATAAATTAAAAAATATTTATTTCATTTTTTATTATTGTATGAATGTTTTTGTTTTTGTTTTTATTCTTCTTATTTTGCTCTCTTTCTTACTCTTTCCCCCTCTCTCACTCTCTCTTCTGATTGTTTACATTATTCAGAATGATCTGGTTGTTTACGGTTTTGAGAGAGAGAGAGAGAGAGAGAGAGAAACATTTTGTTTTGCTTTCATTATTTATAATTTATTATGCGAAAGATAACCACCGGGGACTAAGAAAAGTCGTTAAACTTTAATTAACCAAGGAAGTTTGTTTTTCGCCTAAGAGTGGACAAGGCTTAAAGTCCATGCTAGAGAGCAAAGTTCAATTGTCGCATTCTTAATGATAAAAATCATTTGGATTTGTTTTAGAATTTTATTCAGAAAAGTTTATCTTGACCAATAAAAGTTTTTATTTTAATCTTCTCAGGAGTGAGATTGAAAAATTCTTAACACATTTTTCATTAAAAATGTTAACTCAAGTATTTTTGATTTTGTTTTTGATAAAGTTACTTTTGTTATTGTACCAGTTTGGCTGTACCCGATAGTTCTCTCTTGAGGAAAAATTTTTCATTTAATACCACTGTCGTTGTGACTCGGGTCGCTCCGGAATTGAGATTGTTCCCACGCCAATTGAGTCTATATTGTTAAAAAATTATTAAATATTTTCAACAAACACAACTTGATCCTACAAAAAGCTGATCAAGCATTCAAAGTCCTGCCGCTAAACTGTTTCCATGTTATTAAACAGTACCTGTGGGAACTTGTTCGTTGATAGAAAATCTGGTTCATATAAAAGGAATAGTCGACTTTCTTAACCTCAAAAAATAGAAATCATTTTCAAAAAAAACTCCCAAAACAAGCGGTTTGAAAATCGGCCCCCTCTTAGCTGTGTGGTTGGACTATTTGGTACGAAGAGTTAAAGCTGCTAAAAAGAGGCCAAACACAAGGCACGGAAATTGAAGTTGTTGCTGCATAATGGATAACGAAACGTATGACTGCATATTCGCCACGTCCTAGTCGAAAATTGCATGTTGCTGATGTTCGAGGGCCCAAAAGTAATCAAAAGTTCTCTGTTGAGGTAAAAGAAGCTAATCATATGTTACAACAGGTTCTATAAATACCGAAATTACCTTTAGGAATGTTAACAAAAAAGGCTGATTCCATTAATAAGACTTCAAGATATAATCATTTATTTTTCGCTGACCTGACATCCTGCACCTGTGATAAACAAGCCCTTTAGTGGTAAAAGAACGATAATATGGTACTCGAACTAGGTCCAATCTAAAGATATTGAGCTCTTTTTTAGGATTGCAAGAGTATAAAAAGGTGCCCAAAAGTATGGTACATTTTTAAACGAAGATGGAGTACCTGTTTGCGTAAAAGATTGCTTCCATTTATAAGACTTCATAAAGTATTCCACTTGGCATCCTGTACCTTCGGTAAAGAAGCCCTTGAGTGGTACAAAAACAATCATTCGGTATTTGTAGCAAGAGAGGCCAATTCTCCAAATTGACCGAAGCTAAGGCCAGTAAAGAGATATTAGATTATAAACAGAGATGAACTTATCTGTACGAGCATTATAAAAACTTTAATAGAAGGGTTTCCGAAAAAGGTTCACAATGTCATTATTAGTGATTAAACTATAAAAATATGTTTAATTGTAAGTTTAGTGACTTCGTTTTTATTGACATTAATGTATATAAATTTTTTTTGATCTCACTCCTTATTAAAATTCTTAAACTTTATTTCCTGTTATTGACTTTATCTAATTCTTTCCCTCAGGGACACCCACATGCTCTATCTACCTTTTTTCACGATCACTCCCTTCATCTCTCTTTAAGCAGTGTTGCCAGAAAAATGTTTTAACGTAATTTTCTTTTAAGTTCTTTTCCTTTAAAAATTCTTTCTTTTTTATTTCTCTTTTATATTTTCATTGCAATTTTCCTTTTTCATAAGTTTTCTTTTAATTTTTTATAAAAATTCTTTTTATCATTTTGTCTTCAATTGAATTAAAAAGATCTTATTGTGATAAAGACTATAATTTGTGAATGTAGTGACTTTTTGGCGCCAGTTTAAAGATCTTTGTTGTTGTTAAAATTTCTATTATTTTTTTCTCTTGATTTCTAATTCTATTCCGCCCATCTGTTCAGATGGCGCTAAAAGAGATTTATTCGCATTAAATGGGTTAATTCGTAAAAGAAAGCAGAAATAGAAAAAAAGAATTTTATTTAAAACAAAACTTTTAAAAAATAATATTTTTTTTAAATCATTTTTTTTTTATTATTTTTTAAATTATTGAAATTTTTATTATTTTTTCTTTAAATCAATGAAAAAATTTACAATAAAATTTTTACTATAAAAATTTACTACGAAATAGTTTTTAGTAAAAGTTCTTTTTTTTTGCATTAATAAATTTCAAACTAATCATTTTTTTTAAATTTATTATTGTTGTTGTTTTTCTAAAGCTCTTAATGAGTTTTTTGTGTTTTTTTATTTTTTTACTTTATAGTGTTTTTTACTATTAATACATATTTAAAAGGTTGTTTTTAAAAATAAAGCGCAAATAGTATTTTTCCTTTTTTGCAAAATATTGTATACAATTAAAATTGTTGCTTTTGTTTACAAAGTTCTCTTAAAACGTCAAACCTTTTCACGATGAATTATGAATATTTCAAAGTGGCCAGATTTAACAGTAAAAATGGTTCTATATAGAAAATGTCCGATAAACTGATGTTTGACAAGTCCAAACTTTCGCTTTAGAAATCGGTATATAACTGTTTTCCTAATTAACCGAGTCTGTTGGTCTGCAAAGAAAAATTGCCGAAAGAATTTATAAACAATCTGGCCAAATCTAATTACGATCGGATTATTATTATTTAAAAGTGGGACAGAAAGATAGTCAGACGGATGGACATATTTTAAAAGATATTTCTTCTATAGCAAATTTTGTAAAACTCTTTTCTTCAATTATTTTCGATTTATTTCATTTTTAAATAATTTTTTTTTTTTTTTTTTTTGTAAAAGTTTTCTTCTAACAATTTTCAGTTAAGAAAAAAAAATTAAAAAAAAGATTTTCGGAAAATTTATAGGAAATTACACTTTCTGGAGGAAATATTCTTTCTGGAAAAATTTCTTGCCTCTTAATAAGGATATTTTCTAAAAACTTCCTACTTAAATAAAATATTCACAAAATTTCCTGTCTAAAGGTCATTTCTAAAAATTTCTTACTAAAAGGAAATTTTATTAAATTTGCCTTTTTAGAGAAAAAATGTCCTTTTAGAAAATTTTTTCTCAAAATTTGCGTTTTAGAGAAAATTTTCTCAAAATTTGCGTTTTTAGGGAAAATTTTCTCAAAATTTGCGTTTTTAGGGAAAATTTTCTCAAAATTTGCATTTTTAGGGAAATTATTTTCAAAATTTGCATTTTTAGGGAAATTTTTCTCAAAATTTGCATTTTTAGGGAAATTTTTCTCAAAATTTGCATTTTAGGGAAATGTTTCTCAAAATCTGCTTTTTAGGGAAATTTTTCTCAAAATTTGCTTTTTAGAGAAAATTTTCTCAAATTTGCTTTTTAGAGAAAATTTTCTCAAAATTTGCTTTTAGAGAAAATTTTCTCAAAATTTGCTTTTTAGAGAAAATTTTCTCAAAATTTGCTTTTTAGAGAAAATTTTCTCAAAATTTGCTTTTTAGAGAAAATTTTCTCAAAATTTGCTTTTTAGAGAAAATTTTCTCAAAATTTGCTTTTTAGAGAAAATTTTCTCAAAATTTGCTTTTTAGAGAAAATTTTCTCAAAATTAATTTTTTGGAGAAATATTTTCTCAAAATTAATTTTTTGGAGAAATATTTCTTAAAATTTCTTTTTAAAAGAAAAATTTCTTTAAATTTCTTTTTAGAGAAAATTTTCTTAAAATTTCCTTTTAAGAAAAATTTTCTAAAAATTTCCTTTTAAAAGAAATTTTCTTTAAATTTCTTTGTTGGAGAATTTTTTATAAAAAATTTCCTTTTTAGAGAACTTTTTGTTCAAATTTCCTTTTTAAAGATTATTTTTCTCGAAATTTTACTTTTGGAGAAAATTTTCTTTCAATTTCAATTTTATTATATTTTATAAAAAAATATTTATTTATTGATTTTATAACATTTTTTTCTTTTAATTTTAATTTTCTTTAATTTTTTATAGAAATTTTTCATTAAATTTTGATTTTATAGAAAATTTTCGTTAAATTTTGATTTTATAGAAAATTTTTGTTAAATTTTGTTTTTATAGAAAATTTTCGTTAAATTTTGTTTTTATAGAAAATTTCATAGAAATTTTGATTTTTTTGAAAAGTTTTCGTTAAATTTTGATTTTATAGAAAATTTTCGTTAAATTTTGTTTTTATAGAAAATTTTCGTTAAATTTTGTTTTTATAGAAAATTTTCGTTAAATTTTGTTTTTATAGAAAATTTTCGTTAAATTTTGTTTTATAGAAAATTTTCGTTAAATTTTGTTTTTATAGAAAATTTTCGTTAAATTTTGTTTTTATAGAAAATTTCGTTAAATTTTGTTTTTATAGAAAATTTTCGTTAAATTTTGATTTTATAGAAATTTTCGTTAAATTTGATTTTATAGAAAATTTTCATTAAATTTTAATTTTATAGAAAATTTTCGTTAAATTTTGATTTTATAAAAAATTTTCGTTAAATTTTCATTTTATAGAAAATTTTCGTTAAATTTGGTTTTTTAGAAAATGTTGGTTAAATTTTGATTTTATAAAAATTTTTCGTTAAATTTTGTTTTTATAGAAAATTTTCTTGAAATTTCTTTTTTTATTTTTTTTTTAAATCACGATTTAAAAGAAATTTTTTAGATTTTTTTATTTTCATCAATTTATATTTTTGAGTTTTTCTTTTTTTATTTTCTTTTGATAATCTGGCATCTCTCTCGTATTTTGTCGAACTCTGTCATCCACATGACATTATTTTGTATTTAATTCTTTATTTTGTTTTATTTCTTAAAACGTTTGTCAATATTTTTGTTGCAAAATTAATGAAAACAACAAGTGAGCGAGCGAGAGAGGGAGATCATTAACATGATCTTCCGTTGGTTATCAAATGTTTATTTTGTTTATAAATAAATAAATAATTAAATATAAATAAAAAAATATTGTAAAAATTGTTTATATTTTTCAACTTATGATTTTTAAAATTTTTCTGAATTCTTTTCTTAATCGATCGTTAAATTGTGATCAGTCCGTCAGTCTCTCCTCTAACCTGTTGCTGCTGCTGGTTGTCGTCTATAATTTATTGACTGCGTTTTTTTAACTTTTGTTGTTGTTTTTTCTAATCTTTCATTCTATTATTTATTTAATTTTTTGTTTTTGTTATGGATTTTTTCTACTTTTTTGTCGTTTGTTTTGATTTTGTTTTGATTTTGCTAAATTGCGTTTTTGAAAATGTTTTTGTTTTTGTTTTGGTTTCGAAATAAGAACGTTTTACGTTTATTATTGATATTTTGTTGTTGTTGCTTATTATTACACAAAATTGTTTTATTTATTTATTTTTTGCATTTAGTCGTTTTCGCTTTTTTGGTCGTTTTCGTAAATTAACTAATTTGTTTTGTGCAAATTTTGTTGTATTGTGACGATGACGACGATAATGATGATGATGACAAGGGCATTCGGATGGTTGGATGGATGAGAGAGTAAGAATGAACTAGATCAAAACATTTATCGTTATCATATCGTTCTGATCGTGCACATGATTTGACGATGATCGTTAAAAATTAAAAACGGTTCTTTTTGTTTTGTTTTGAATTCACATTTTTTAATTTTGTCGAATCTTTTTTGTTTTTGTAGTAAAAAACAGGTGTTTGGTATTGATCGATTTTTTTTTCTTTTGAAATTTTTGATCTTTTTTTGTTTTTGGTTTTTTGTTTTTGGGAGACAATCAATAGTATTTTGACACATTTTGTTTCGTCAAGTATTTAGAGAATTTTATTTGATACACGAAATTATTTGTGGAATTTGTGATTTAATTATCGGAAAATACTTTGAAGTGATTTAAGAAGTTATCGTTATCGATTGATTAAGATTTTTTTTTATGGGAAATTGCTTTAAAAGGTAAAGTTTCTCTTTGATTATAAAATTTAATTTTGGATTTTCTTTTTAATTTTCTTTTTAAAAAAATGTTCGTCAAATTTTATTTTATAGAAATTTTCTTTTATCAAATTGCATTTTTATAGAAAATTCATTTTAAAATCGATTTCATAAAAAATATTCTTAATATTCGATTTTATCGATTATTTTCAGCAAATTACGATTTTAATTTTGCTTTTGTAGAAAATTTGCCTTAAATTTCGATTTTATAGAAAAGTTTCTGTAAATGTCGATTTTTATAAAAAAAAATTATTTTAATTTTGTTTTTATAGAATTTTTTAATGTCAATATTTTTTTCTTTGTTAATAGAAAATTTACTTTAAATTTCAATTTTTATAGATTTTTTTCTCTACATAAAATTTTTTCTTAAAATTTCGTTTTTTTTTTTTTTTTTTTTTTTATTTGGATTCGAAGACAAATTTTTTTAAATTCGGATTTCATTAAAAAATTTGTTTTAATTTCGTTTTTCATAAAAAAAAATTTTCCTCGATTTCAATTTTTATAGAAAATTTTATTTACATGTCGATTTTATCGATCTTTTTCTTAATTTTCAATTTTATAGAAAATTTTCTTAAAACTTCTTTTATTTTAAATTTTCTCTTAAATTCGATTCTAAAAAAAATATTCTTTAAATTTCAATTTTATATAATAAAATTTTTGTTTAAATTTTATTATTATTTTTTTTTTTAAATTTCCATAAAATCTCGATTTAGAAGAAAATTTTCTTTTTAAATATCCATTTATAGAATTTTTTTTACGAAATTCGATTTCGATTTTTTTAGAAAGTTTTATTTAAATTTCGATTTAATAGAAATTTTTTAATTGTTGATTTTTTTTTTTTTTTTTTTTTTTTTTTTTTTTTTTGAAAAATTTATTAAAATTTCGATTTTATAAAAATATTTCTTTAAATATCGATTTGAATAGAAAGCAAACTTTGATTAAATTTCGATCTTAATTAAGTTTTTGTTCAATTTTTGATTTTTTAAAATTTCGATTTTAAAGCAAATTTTCTTAAAAATTCGATTTTATGGAAATTGTTCTTTAAATTTCGATTTTATAGAAAATTTTCTTAAAATTTGTTTAAGAAATTTTTTTTTAATTTTGTTTCTTTTAAAAAAAATTTTAAATTCGATTATTTAAAATTTTTTCTTTTAATATCGATTTTATATAAATTTTTGTTTAAATTTTGATTTTTTAGAAAATTTTCTTTAAATTTCATTTTTCATTAGAAAATTGTCTTAAAATTTAATTTTTTTGTATAGAAAATTTTCTTTAATTTTTGATTTTATAGAAAATTTTCTTTAAATTTCGTTTTTTATAGAAAATTTTCCTTAAAATTCCAGTTTTTTTATAGAAAATTTTCCTTAAATTTCATTTTTCATTAGAAAATTGTCTTTAAATTTCAGTTTTTTTTATAGAAAATTTTCTTTAATTTTTGATTTTATAGAAAATTTTCTTTAAATTTCGTTTTTCATGGAAAATTTTCCTTAAAATTTAAGTTTTTTTTATAGTTTTCTTTAAATTCTGATTCAAAGGCAATTTTTTGAATTCGGATTTTACAGAAAATTTTCCTAACATTTCGATTTTATAAAAAATTTTTCTTTTAATTTCTATTATTTAAAAAATCTTTTATAAATATCGATTTAAACTTTCTTAAAATTTCGATTTTCATAGAAAATTTTCTTTGAATATAAAATTTTTGTAGAAAATTCTCTTTAAATTTCAAATTTTTGTAGAAAATTTTCTTAAAATTACGATTTTCTTAAAATTTAATTTTTAATTTAAAAAGTGATTTTTTCGATTTGTGTAAAAATAATCGCTGTTAATTCTTTTAAAAGTTTGAAAATTAAAATTTTCTGTAAATTATGTGTGTAACAGTATTGTTATTCATATCATGTTGTTGAATGGTGTCTCTACTAAAGTTTTAGAGTCTTTGTTTAATTTTGTTTAGCAAAGCACAGAACCGTTAACAGTGGTCTCTCTGTAAAATCTAACATTACAGTCGTTGTTTTCTGTTATGTTTGAAAACCTTTGCAAGTTGTAGTGTCTGTACTAAGTGAGTCATGTCATTGTACATATTGTGAAGGTGGTGGAAACAGCTAAGAGAATGTTAAAGAGTTTAACATAACAAATACTTTTGATTATACATTTTTACAGAAGAGGGCGCTTTTGAAAAGAAAGTTTTATATGAGATTAAAGTGTTTGATTCTTTTTTAATTAAAATTATAATTTAACATTAATTAATTATTTATGAAATAAATATTTTTTTATTCAATTTGATTAAAATTTCTCTCTTTGTTTCTCTTTTATCTTTTCAGGTAAGACCAATGTTTTTTTCTTCCTGTAGTTAAATGTGTATTTTACTCAACTCATTT
Source organism: Cochliomyia hominivorax (assembly GCA_004302925.2). NCBI lineage: Eukaryota > Metazoa > Arthropoda > Insecta > Diptera > Calliphoridae > Cochliomyia > Cochliomyia hominivorax. The sequence goes on from PYHX02000158.1 coordinate 19,361,833, forward strand.
CCATCTTTTACGTTTATTTTGTGTAAAAAAAGTAAGTTTATTTCTTCTCATTATAAATCGTATGAAATATTTTATTATTCTGTTGTAAAAATTATTCGTTTTATAAGAAAAAAAATTCATCTCTTAATCTCTTAATAATATTTATTAATGTAGACGATTTCAATTGTATATATTTTTCTGAAAAAAAATATCAAAACTTATAAATATTGTTACGTAAAATTTCCATTTCTAAAATTTGTATATTTTCTTCCAACTAAAGTGAAAATTTCACTTTTCATAAAATTAATGTGGAGAGAAGATTTTTTTTCAAGTCAATATTTATTTTTGAATTAAACTTAAGTTCTCTTGAATAATGATGAATAAATAAGGAAAAAGTTTTAAATATTTGTGTTGATTATATGATCAACTCACATGATTGGTGATCACTCACTGAATTTGAATGCGGAAATTTATTTGAATTTGATTTTCGATGGATTTTTTTATCATATATTGTAAAATTTGGGGTCTTTTTTAAGGAGTGGGATCGAAAAATTCTTAACATACATATGTATGTATGTTTTAATTTTTTTATTTGATGGAAATTATTATTACAATTTAATCACTTGTGATGAAAATTTGAACCTTTTTCGGAAAACCTCCATTAAATTTTGTATAGAGCTTTCTGTCATTTTGCTCGAACAGGTAGTACATCACCGTTTAGACAGCAACTCTCAAGTGCTTCTTTATCAAGTGACAAGATGCGAATTCAGGCCAAAAATATGTGTAAACATTATGAAGTTTTATGAATGGAAGCAGCCGTTTTCGATGTAAATTTCGATATTTTTAGAGCCGGTTGTAGCGAATGATTTGCGGCTATTTTTGCCCCAACTGAATATAGAAGCCTTGTATGTTTTTAAACCTGCATTAGCTTAAGCTTTTCATGGTGATTAATCCGAGCACTAAGCTAATCGAACTACTTTCCCGGCGAATGTGTTGGGAGCTCTTTTGAAAGTGGTTTCTATTTTTTTTTTTTTTGCTTTAGAGTCATATGTACCCGACCATTCCTTTAATTTTTCTTACGTGGATTTTATTTATTGAAACTGCTTCTTTATTGAGGCCTCACAATAAGTAGAAATTTTTAAAAACTAAATTTCAATTTGATTATGCAGGACAATTTGATTTCTCCTTTCTCCACCCACATCTCTTATATTAACATGGCGGTTAATCGTTCTGTCACAGTCTTGAATCTGTCTTCAAACAAATATCCAGACTACAAGTAGCTTAGTTAGGGTCTTCCTGTGCTCTGATAATTGACATATCATCAGTAAATATTGAAATTGTGAGATCCTTCTAACAAGTTCTCTTGATATTGATAAATGACATTGGAAAAAATAAATTTATTAATAAATGTGTGTTAGGAATTTTTCGTTTTCACTTCTTATATAGAACGATGGGTTTTTCTAATCGAACTTCGCATTTTTATACCCTCCACCACAACAAGTGGTGATGAGGCTACATCAAATTTTTTAATGTATATATATTATTGCATCTAATCAAAATCTGAGTCGATTTAGCTATGTCCGTCTGTCTGTCTGTTGGAATCATTCTCACGCATAGAATAATTGTTCTAATTCAATGAAATTTGGCCACATTGTTTGTTATTGTCCTAAGCAGTTTTCCATTTAAAACCAGCTTTATAGGTTTATTAGCCGATAAAGCTGGTTTTATTAGAAAGTTCTAGATCGATGTCTGAAATAACCTCAAAATTCCGAAAATGAATGATTCTAATTTCTACTAAAAAATGTTATTGGACTTAAACAAAACATTATTTTGAATATACAATTGTACGTATTCCATTATTATGCAAAAGATCATCAAAATCTGATTAACAGAAAAAAACTTATATGTTATAATATGGAAAATTTTGATTTACCCCCAACTTGATGTGTCAAATGGACCGCAAATTTTTAAGATGATTTATTGAAATTTGTCACATTTACTTATTTTGTTACAATAAGAAATCCAAAGAAGCCATATTATTCTGGGGACCCAGCTCCCATATAAGACATCTTCCCGGAATATGATTTATAGGTTATAGAACTCTTAAATTTAAACCGATTCTATTGGATTTTGGCAGAATTATTTTTTTTACTATTTTAAATATTTTTTATAAATTTTATTAACATGGGTCCATATTTTGATATGTGGCTCCCATATCAGGCCCCTTCCCGGAAAAGGGGTTTAAGCTTATAAAAAATTTAAATAAAGATCAATTCCATTGAAATTGGACACAATTATTTTTCTAAGTGTTCTACAGATATTATACTAATTTGCCCTATATCGGTCCATATTTTCTTTTAGCTTGCTTATAACGCCCCTTCCCGGAAAACGGGTTCGAGTTTATAAAACATTTAAATAAAAATCAATTCCATTGAAATAAAGAACAATTCTATTGACGTTTCACACTATTATTGTCTTGGTACTTCTTAGCGAATATCGGTCCATATTTTACTACACTTAGGAGATTTTTAAACGTAAATTAAATCTAATGAAATTGAGCACAATTATTGCTCTTAGGCCCTTTTTCCCAATAGACTCCTTCCCAATAAAGAGTTTTAAATTTGATTCATCGAGTTTTTTAAATTCGAAATTAAGATTTTAATGGATTTTCCTATCCCTCCCCTCCCAGGTGTTGAACTACTTTTGCCAAAATTTTTAAAAAAATCAAACACCAAAATTTTAATCAGATTTTAATTTGATGCCATTTTTTCCAAAAAAAAGTTATATTCAAATAAGTTTTTTTTAAGGCATTGAAGCATAAAACAAAACATTGTATTATGATAATGAGGATAACAACAATTGTTGTTCTGTTATTGCAACCAACCACAACAACAACCAGCAGCTACTTTGGCTGCCACAAAAAAGTACACAACAATAATATGTTGTTTGCATTCTGCTGCCAACACATGTTTAGTTTTTTTTTCCTCTGTTAAGCCTCTTTTTTGTTGTTATTCTTGTTGTTGTGTTCTGTGTCAGTTATGCATCCGCCAGAAAATTATTTTGCCACAAATAAAAACTAAAAGAAGAAGAATAAAAATCTTCATATGATGAAGATCACAACAACAATACAACAAAATAATAAAAAATTAAAAGCAGATTTTTTACTTGCTCCACTCTCTTTCCCTTCATTTTCTTTTATTTACACTAAATATGAGCTAAAGGAGTGAGATCGAAAAATTCTTAACACACATTTTTTTATGAAAACTTTTAATTCAAATATTTTTTTTCTTATTTTTTTCTGATCAAATTACCTTTTTGTAAAATATGTCAGTTATTATGCGTTTCATATCCAATTATGAGTGAACTGATTAAAATTAGTGATCAGAAAAACGTATGTTCACTAAAATTATTTAATTTTTTCAACAAAATCCAACTTGGTCCAACAAAAAGTTGGCCAAGCTTTTAAAGATCTGCCGTCAAACTATTTCCAATGTTATTAAACAATATCGGCAGAACAGAAAAATTTCTGACGGAAACGCTGCCCAAAATTTAGAGGACAGAAACAGAGCAAAAAAAATTGAAGTCAACTTTTCCAAAAAAGAAAAAAATGTTGTGCTGCACAGTAGAATATGTAACACATGTTCTGGCAGATTTTCAGTTCAACAATTTTATGTTGCTGATGCTTGAGGGAATGTCGAAGAAATGTTTGGGAACCAAAAGCAGTCAAATTTTCCCAAAAAGTTCTTGGTATGAAAAACAATATGCTGTAGCGGCAAAATAGTCAATTAATTGTTACAAAGCGCTCTATAAATACCAAGAGAGGAAAATCCTCCAAACTGGTAGGAGCTAAGGCCAGTAGAGAATTGAAGAGCAGAAAAAAGGTGTTCAAAAATTTATTTGATTGAAAGAGCAACTTCCTTTCCAAAAAGCAGCATTGGACCTCTAATTTTCAATCTCTAATCTCGCTGTATCCCATCTCTAGTCATTTTTTCTCTTCGCTTCAAAATGTTCTGTTCTATATGACACCACATCGATTCCATCATTCTTCTTTTCCTTTAAGGATTTAAATCTTTGCTATAACTTAACGGGGATGATGGATCACCTGTTCGATCAAACTGATAAAAACGTTAATGGAAAGATTTTCGAAAAAAGTTCAAAATTTCATCACTAGTAAATTTCGTTTTTTTTTTTAACATTTAATGTATGTTAAGAACTTTTTCATCTCACTCCATATTCTTGTCATTTGTTTGTTAGAGTTTTACTAAGGTAAATTTTACTTCCATTCACCTAAACTTTTTTTATATATTGAAGTCCCTTTTTTTTGGAAATCGAAAAATCTTTTATTTTAAAAGTTGTTGTTGTTTTTTATTGAAATTTTGCAAAAAAAAAAGTGGAAGAAAAACAACATTCATTTCCTTGAAATTTTTATTTACATTTATTGTTTACCATTTTGTTTTTTTTTTTTCAAAAATTCATTGTTATTGTTTTCGTTGTTGTTGTTGTTGTGAATATATTGATAAATAAAATAAATCCATAAAACTTAATGTTAATCTGAAGAAATTTTACAAAAAAAAAAGCTTTTTATTGTTTTAAAAATGGAAGAAGACGGATTTTAAAGGAGCTACTTCCTTTCCAAAAAGCGTCATTGGACCTCTTATTTCGCTGTGCCCCATTTCCAGTCACTTTTTCTCTTCGTTTTAACATTTTCTGTTCCATATGATTAAAGGTTGTGATCTTTGATAAAATTTAGTTAATCTCCCTCCAAAAGAGCCCTTTGAGGCTCTTTTTGAAAGCGATATTTGCAGATGACTTTCTTTAAATTGTGACATTTACAACTACAAAGTCAAATTTTGTGACCTCCTTTTAAAAGGAGTATAAGATCACTAATTTTCCTCATTTCCCAGCCTTAAGGCTGGGAAGGAATATTGTTTCTTCCTTATGAGACTAGATCGTTTTTATTGCTCTTCTATTCCTTTGAGGGTTGTAGACTTTGCTAAATTTTATTACATTCAACTATTAAAAATCCGAAAAATTTTAAATGTCTTTTTTGAGAGCGATATTTAAAGTCGACTTAACTCTTGTCTTAAATTGTTCCTTTAGTCTTTGATAAATTGTGCTCAATTCGCATAATACTAATCCAAAGTCTTTCTTATACAAAACGATAGTTACTGTGGACTAAATCTTCTCAAGACCAGCCTTTTTACTTAAACATTTCTTTCTAATATAGAAAAATGCTTTAGACAAGCAAATAGTTTCCATAAGTACAGCACTTCCACATATTCTAGATGGCAGAGTACCAATCGAAATGTTGATTTTATTATCGTTTTTAAAATTGTATTCTTTGGATTTTTTGGAACAAACTTGTTGCTTGACATAAATTGTCTCATTCTTAGGTGATAAATAGATCCCTTTAGTGATTATTATTTTGCCCATTTTTGAATGCCCCAGATGGCACACTTCCCACTATGTTAAACAAATCTTATTATAATAAGGAAATCTCAATGTCTCTCACTCACTTTATCAAGTTTTTTTGTAGTTTTAGTGATCCCGATACATTGAATGATTAACGGGAATTCTCGAGACCTTTGCCCTCCAGTTCCAACTATTCCAATGTCTAAGTTATGCCTACATAATCATAATCATTTGCTATAACTTTTTTATCGAGCAGAACTTTTCTCGAGCGTTTTGCTCTTCATTAAACAGATTTTGTGATCTTTAATTAAAATATTTTACAGATGATTTCTCTCGTTTCCCTTACGACAGAGACTGGGACTACGAGAAGAGTTCAAAAAATTTGTCAATTTTTCATTTTCATTGTAGAATTCTGATGAGCAAATTGTCTTGTCCATCCAAAAGATTATACTAAAGACATGATTTAGAGTCTTTTTCTGGTTCCCTGATTTACTGTCTTATCAAAAATATTGTAAGACTTTTATTGGGCCCTAATAATCCAACACAAACCGAACAAGATTTTCGAAGTTTAAACGGTTTCTTCCTAAACTTTCTGGATCTGAGAAGAGTATCTTCAATAATTTTGTTTTTACCCATTTGGACCAGTAAATTATTATCAAAGAAGTTGGTTTTTAAATCCCATTCCATTCCACGTTCTAATTCGTGTCCCTTTTAACATTTTTAATTCTTTTCTTCAAATAAAATCTCCGAATGGCGAAAATAACTCTCTTGTGAAAGTCAACATCGTCCTTCTTACTCGCGGGAGTCAATCTAATGAAAATTTAAGAAATTGACCATTTCTTCCTTCCATCCTTAATGGAAATTATATCCTTTTTATTTATATTTCTTTATTTATTTCTCCTTCATTTCTCCTACAAATAGAGTGACCCGTTCGCTCGATATAATTTTCCTCAATTTCCTTTTAACAAAATTTGTCTTGTTAAAATTTTTAATAAAAATTTATTTTAATTTGTTTTTTTCTTTAACAACAAAATAACAATTTTTGTTAAATGTTTTGATGTTATTTGACAGCAATTTACAATTATTTAAGTGGCAAAAGACAATAACAAAAAACAAACGTTGATTTCAAATATTTTAACTGAAATCCAATTTTTTTCTACCAACAAAATTGTTTTACAACAAAAACTGTTTAACAACTTAAAGAGGCAAAGGCCTGGACTTTAAAGGCCTCAATATGTCCAAGGAATATAAATTTTGACATTTAATTAAGAGTCACAGTTTATTTTGTCAATTTTAAGGGAAATTTTTTATTGTCCTACATTTTTGCAATAATTTCGACATCACTGAAACATTGAGCTTCTTTTATTGGTTACACCTTTTGGTCCCAACTATCATATGTCCTAATCAAGGACATGATCTTACACTAATAATAGAACAATTTTAATACTCTTTTTTGATGTCTAAATTCGTATCTGGTGACAAAAACATTTGATCCTATTTTGTATGAATCCTGCTTGAGAGAAGAATGAATAATGTTCACGATACCAGTACCCTGAGGATTGGTGAACCAGGACTTACAAGGTTGTATTTTATTCTAAGCAATTTAACATGATGCCTAAACGAATTGAATTGAATAACAGTCCCTTTAGGGGATCTTAAAAATTTTACTTTCTACCGGAATTTTAAAAGAGAACTCCTGCTTGAAAGAAGAATGAACAAATTTCACGATATCAGTACCCTGAGAATTTTGCGAACCAGGAATTTTATTAACTGGATAATTTCAGGTTTCAAATAATCTCATTTCAAAGAGAGAGAAAGAGAAAATGTGGACATTAATTAAAGAAATATCTGATCTGCTGACATACTTACTAGATCATAAATACCAGAACATTTAAAAATGATCTAGAAAAGGACAGCAAATATAAACTGTTCTACTCCCAACGATCATTGAAATTAGAGTGCGACGTTGTCATCTTGAGAAACCCATAATAAAATTTGATCACATTTGACATCTTGAAACCAAGAAGTTGCAAGAAACAGCCATGATCGTTTTCTAGTTTCCGGCTTTATTCGAATGTCACCATAAAATGACCAACATTAGGTTGCAATATACCAAATTTTAAAGTTGACATGATATGACCCAGTATTTGGAAGCTGGTTGAAGTCTCATTTTTCCACTTCATTCTCAAAGAATTATAAAAAATTCCTCAATGATCAATGAGATTAGAGTACGAAGATGTTATCTTTTGAACGTTTTATACTGCAGTTTGATCGCATTTGATTTTCTAGGGGCAATGACATTAACATGCAAGCGATACTCGGATAAGATCATCCGTATTCACTTGATGACATTCTGATTTGAAAGCTATTAAAATTAAAGTCCCTTAGAAATAAAAATGTTCTCAAAAAATCGTCTGAAAAACGTAAAGATCAGACAGTCCTTTTCCGCCTCAAAGGCAATATTTCCAAAGATCACTGAAATTAGAAAAAGAAGTTGTTATCTCAGCGTCCTATATGAAAGTTGGATCTAAAAGATTGTAAGAGCATTTGTGTAACACCGTCAAACCTAGAAGTTGCAACCGCCAGTGGTGACAAGATCATCCGTGTATTCGTGATCACATTCAAGTTTGAATGAGGAACGTAACTAAGAATCAGACTCAAGCTCTTCCGCTTAAAAGGTAATATTTCAAAGATCACTGAAATTAGAGGAATAAGTTGTTGTCTGAGCATCCTACAGGGAAGATGGATGTTAAAACCCGTATGTCCATCTATGTGAAACCGAAAGTGGTGACAAGATCATCCGAAGCTGCTATTTAGATGGCATAAATAAGGCCCTTCTCCAAGACTTCTCTATCTCTTTATCATAAGAAATTTCCTCTAAATTGTTTTTATGACACTATTTTTACCACATTGAGCCAAAAACCTCTAAACTCAAGTTTTGGAGACCAAAATAAACTCGTACAATGCCATTCGGTAGTCAATTTTCAGCTTTTTTTCTGTTTTCGATTGTTTCTTCAGCACCTAAATAACAATTGATTTTTATAAAAAAAAAAAAAAACACAAAAATTGACTTTAAAAAATAAAATTAAATAAATTTTCTTTATATAAAAAAGAAAAAAAATTGAAATGAAGAAAAATTTTTGCGGAAATTGTAAAAATTGGCATCGAACAGCTAACGACATCGTCCAAAATTGTTTACAATTCAATGAAGTTTGTCTCGTTTTTCAGGCACTTTTTTCGATAACATTTTTGGGTGACTTTTCGTCAGTAGGAGTTTTGAAAGAAAATGTGTTACGAGAGTGTGAGCGTGTGTGTGTGTGTGAAAAGTGATGAAATGTGTGTGTTTGTTGCGTTTAATTTGATAGATTGGTGAAAACTTGAGTGACACTTATTTTAAAAGAATATTTATGGTTAAAACAGCAAATAAAGAAAGTTAGCAACGATAACGTTATGACATCGATACCAAATTGGTTAATTGTGTTTTATTAGAGGGAAATTTAATTTGAAATGATTTGAATTCAGGAGTTTTAAAAAAGATATCCGGTTCGAAGGACTATTAAACAACCAATTCACCATCTGTAGTTTATGATAATTTTTTCTTTTGCTCATTATGTTATCAACATATGTTTCGAAGGACCATGCCAGCATCCTCTTGTCCGAAACCACAATAAGTTGCGAAAGAAAATAGTTGATCTTATTTCTTCTAATCACTACTATTTGATCCCGTCCGAAGAAGCATCAATTGATCTAGTTTTATCTTCAAACTTTCAACTTCATCCTCCGGTTTGAAGGACCATAAGGTGCAAAGTTAAATAGCTGTTCTTATCTCAACTATTCAATACAATTCCTTATTTTTGATCCGTTCCGAAGGAACATCAGCAGTTCTTCATTTCCGGCCTTGTCCTCCGGTATGAAGGACCGCTAGTTTCAAAAGAAAATTTCTGTTCTTATCTGTTTTAATCACTACATTTCTAAGCTTATGATCCGTTCTATTGTTATCTTCAAACATTTAATGACAAGCATTCTCCGGTTATATGGATCATAGGTGGCAAAAGGAAATATATATTCCTATATCTTATTGTTCTCTTTTGATCCGATCTGAAGGACCATCAATTGACCTCATTTTTAGTCTTTTCTTCGAACTATTAGTGAGAAGCATCCTTCAGTTTGAAGGACCATACGTTGCAAAAGGTAATAAATGTTTTTTATCTCTTATTTCCAATACTATACCTTGCTTTTGATCCGATCTGAAGGACCAGTGTTTGAACTTCATTTCTATTATGCGAACATCTGATGACAAATATCCTCTAGAATGAAGGACCATAGGTTGCAATAGGAAGTAGATGTTCTTATCTCCTATAATCGCTATTTTTCTTCGCTTTTGATCCGATCCGAAGAACCATCAATTGATCTTCATTTTTGGTCTTATTTTAGAAATTCTATGGACAATTTTTTTATTATCTTCCTTTTTATCTTCGTTTATTTGAAATTTCTTCCAAAATTTATCTCTTTTTTTCTTTAAAAATTTCAAAACCAATTCAAAATTGTCCATTTCATTTTCAAACACACACTCATACAAACAACATCTTAATTACATCAAAGCAAAATCATAAAACAAATTAATTGTTTCATTAATGTTTGATGTTGGATTTTCAGCAAAAAAAAAAAGCGAAATGTCCATTTGGTCCATTTACTTAGTGACTGTAAAATAATCGTTTAGCATTTTTGTTTCTTTCGCTTTTTTTGTTTTCCACTTAAAACCCCAAAATTATTTTCTGCTGGTTGCAATTTTGCCAACTTAATAATCGCGGAAGCAATAACAACAGCAGCAACAACAACTGTTCAAAAAAACTTAAATGCCAAAATTAATGATTTTCCACACAAATAAATGACAACAACGACGACTCTCTGTTGCTGTTGCTGATGATGATGATGATTTCTGTTGACAAACGCATAATTGACAATTTCCATGAAAAATTATCCATTAATTCACTTCATAACACAAAACACAAACATCTAAACACACGTCTAAACAGTAAGAGGCCTAAAGAGATTCAAATAAATAGATATAAAGCAGGGATGGAAATGTTTAATTTTAAAATTATTCGAAAAAATTGTAATATAACGATTTTTTATAAAAACAAAATTTTCTGAAAAATCGAAATTTAACAAAAATTTTCTATAAATTCGTAATTTAACAAAAATTTTCTATAAATTCGTAATTTAACAAAAATTTTCTATAAATTCAAATTTTCGAAATTTAACGAAAATTTTCTATAAATTCGAAATTTAATAAAATTTTTCTCTAAAATCGAAATTTTATAAAAAAAAAAATTCTATAAATTCGTAATTAACGAAAATTTTCAATAAATTCGTAATTTAACGAAAATTTTCTATAAATTCGAAATTTAACGAAAATTTTCTATAAATTCGAAATTTAATGAAAATTTTCTATAAATTCGAAATTTAATGAAAATTTTCTATAAATTCGAAATTTAATGAAAATTTTCTATAAATTCGAAATTTAATGAAAATTTTCTATAAATTCGAAATTTAATGAAATTTTTCTATAAATTCGAAATTTAATGAAAAATTTCTGTAAATTCGAAATTTAATGAAAAATTTCTATAAATTCGAAATTTAATGAAAAATTTCTATAAATTCGAAATTTAATGGAAGTTTTCTATAAATTTGAAATTTAACGAAAATTTTCTATAAATTCGAAATTTAACAAAAATTTTCTATAAATTCGAAATTAAACGAAAATTTCCAATAAATTCGAAATTTAACGAGAATTTCCAATAAATTCGAAATCTAACGAAAATTTCCAATAAATTCGAAATCTAACGAAAATTTCCAATAAATTCGAAATTTAACGAAAATTTCCAATAAATTCGAAATTTAACGAAAATTTTCTATAAATTCGAAATATGAAGAAAATTTTCTATAAATTCGAAATTTGACGAAAATTTTCTAAAAATTTTTTATATTTTCGAAATTTAATAAAAATTTTCTTTAAAATCGAAATTTTATAAAAAAAATTCTATAAACTCGAAATTTAACAAAAATTTTTAAAAATTCGAACTTAATAAAAAAAAATTAAATTAATTAATCGGTTAATAGTTTTAATGGAAAACCTGTGTTAAGAATGTTTCTGTCGCACTCTTTAGTATTTTTCTTTATAAGTTTTCCATCCCTGTTATTTTTGTTTATTTTGAAAACTTTTGTTAATTTTATGTTACCAACTGACCAAAACTCTTTGTTCAATCTCACTCTTTCACTGTTTTTGTTGTTTTTATTTTATTTTTTATAATTTTTGCTATAAAAAATAAAACAATTTGCAATTTCCATGAAAAAGTCATAAAAATTAAATAAACTACTGCCATAATTTTATTTCATTTTTATATAGTTTTTGTTTTTATTGTTGTATTGTTGTATTGTTCATTATCTCTTTCTCTATGACCAATAAAGAAGGCCTAACTGAAATCCGTTTATTGAATGACTGACTGACTGAATAATAAACGTTTTTTTTTTACAAAAAACAATAAAAACAAGTTGCAATAATCATGTTAAAGTGAAATTTTTACAGTTGTAACATTTTTTTGTTTTATTTTGCTTTGCATTATTGCAATAATGCAATATTTTGCTATAAAAAATAGTTTAATAATAATTTTTTTATAAATAAAAAAACTAAAACATGAAAAAAGCATAAAATGTCTTAATAATTATTACATTTTTATAGTTTGTTGCATAAAAGCAAGATTACTAGAGAGATAGAGAGTGTAGGGCAATTGCGTTTTTGCACTTAGAATTTGGTTGTAATGATTTTGGGTCTTTTAAGTTTTATTGGGGAAGATTTTTTTGACCTCTTGATTTATTTTCTCTGTGAAATGAATTTACAACAATTATGCTTCGTTGCAACTTTTCCTTGTTTGGAAAATTGTTTACATAAAAAACTCATGTGCGAGTAGCAAAAACGCAAAATCTCCTCTGTATGTCTAATGTAGTAATAAAGTTTAGGCCAAAATAGAAACTGCAATTGAAACCACAGCAAATGGTGGAAAAATTGTAAAAATAACCAAATTATAAGCATCTTTAAATGAAATAAGAAAATGAAAAATATATTTCTGCAACATTGCATTACAACATGTTGCAGCAGCAAAATTTGCGATTGAGCTCTCAAAAACAAATAAATTTTTTTAATTATTCCGTAACTTTTGAACCGTTAGAAATTAACTTTTTAACCAAAGAAAATTTTCATAATGAGAGTTGAGGTATTTTTAAATTGATTTCGACAGGATCCTATATGGTCAAGGGCGTAATCGGTGAACCCTCAAAGTTGGAAATCTATAGAAAATAACAACATTTTGACTAGAGAAAGCCAAGTTTACATTAATTTTTTTCAGTCAACGTTTAAACTTTTTATACAAGTATTTGGTATCTATGAAAAGGTTAAAACTTAAAGATTAAGAATTTCTTTGAAAAAAGTAGATAAAATTCATTTGAGGTCAAATATTTACGAAAAACTCAAAAATTTTTAATTTAAGCTTTTTTGTGAAAAATAGAATTATTATTTAGACTTTAATAAAATTTAAACTAATAACGACATTTATTTCAAATTGCAATATAATATATATGAACTAGTCCATGATTCGAAGAATTTAAAAGATTCCTACTTTTCCATGCGGAAATACCCAAAATCCCATTTGTATGAAATATGTCCAAAAATTTGATTTTTTTCATTAAAATAATCACCCTGTCATTATAAGGGGCCTGTGGAAGAAAATAATTTTTGGATGTGTACCCTACATATGTAGCTATATATTAAAGAAAATTAAACAATGATCCCTGCTTTGTGATTTGAGAACTTAACAAACGAATTTTTAATTTTGTTTTAAAATTATTCAATTTTGTATAGGGCTTGTGGCGTAATCTTTGACCCGAGGTCTTCCGACTTTAGTTAACATATATTTAAACAATTTTTTAAGACTTATATTAAGACCTCTAAATTAAAAAAAAAATAAAAAAGGACAGGAGAAAAATTTGGTTAATAACTTATTTCAACTTGAATATCTCTGAAACTATAAAAGGTGAACCCACATATATGGGCATAAATTTTATGGAAATATGTTAGGACTAACTATATACAAAATTTCTTTTGACTCAATTCCTAAAAAAATTTTGCCGAATTTTTATATATCAACATAAATAAAAAACGAGGTGGTCAAGTTTGTAGGATTGCCGACTACGTCCCCGACTTTTTAGACGCTTGTTCCTTCTCTAAATCAACTGGAAAACACCTTAATTCTAACCATGTAAAATTTCATGAAAACATCTGTAACAATTTAAAAGTTATAGAATTATTTCCAAAAATAAACAATTTGCAAACATTGTATAGCAGCAGGTTTACTATTAATGTAAACGTAACCAACTAAGTCCCTGACCAGATAGGGGTCTCTACTCTTCCAAATCAACTCAATAATATCTTAACTCTTATCACTTGCTATTTCTAACGGTTCTAAAGTAACAGTATGATTAAAAAAAAAAGAAATGATTTGAACTGTACAGCACTGTACAGCAGCAGCAGAGTAAATATTTATGTAAACACTCTGTAATGCTGCACCAACAAAGTGCCTACAACATGGGGTAATGCTGCAGTTTATTAGTACAACAATTGGAGCATAACACTCTAGTCCATTAAAATTAAAATAATGTAAAAAGTAAATATTAAAAGAAAATGTTTCATAAGATTTACGAAACAATTTTTTCGTATAAAATGTTTCTTTTTTATAATTTTTTTTCCCTAAAAATTTAATGAATCCCATATTAAGGTTCGTTCTGTAAAGTGGCCTATTTCAAGGTCAATTGTAATTAAGCTGCAAAATTGGTTGCATGTTTCTATTATTTGTTTTTTTTTCTTAACTGTCATTTACTTTTTTATCTCCCTCTCTTTCCTCTCTTGCTCTCTGTTTATCAGACAACTGTGTTTTACTTTGAAATCAATTTAATTCTGTGACATGTGGGTATAAGAATATCTAAAGTGTGTTTGTCCGTCCCTTTTGTACTTTATTTATCTTGATGTTTGTTGTTTTATTTTCTATAACCTTTGACCTTTTAATTAGTTGTCATTTATTTTATGTGACTTTTACTTGTTCTTTTTTTTTCGTTTCGAAACCCCCCTGAGGAGTTGTGTTTTTTTTTTGCGTCTTAAATATAAAATTTATTTAGACGCGTCTTTTTTAATGAGTCCATTATATTCTTTTTTTGTAAAATGCTAAAACAAAATGATTAATTATTTCATCAAATATACGTTAATCAAATGAGGTCATCTAAAAGTGATTAAATGAAATTTTTAAGTAAAATTTGGTAAATATTAAAAAAAAGTAAGAAATTTTTTAATTTTTCTAACAACTTTGATCAATTAAACAGTTTCTCAAGACTGACCAAACAGCGCCATCTAGAGTTTTCTACTCTACCAATGATGTTTGTAAAACTTATTCTTTTTGCGGATTCACTTAAGTGCAGATCACGGTAATTTACATCAAAGTCATCTCGATTTTTCTTAATTATGATATGATGGTTTTAAGACTTATGTGTTGGTCCAAATCCTGTTCAGAGGCTTTTGAACTAACTTCAACGTTAAAAAATCGTTAAAATTAAACTCAAATATTAAAATCAAGATCGTTCTCTGTTAAGAATTCCAACAATTATTTCATGTGATCCCAAGACACTCCAATCTGGACTGATAATTTCCTCGGCAAGAGTATTGAATTTTTTAGATCCACTATTCTCTCATATTTTCTATGCTTCGCTTATTTATTGATTTCGTTATTACATTAAAAAAATGATCTCATATCCCGATCATTATGTCAAATATTTAGTTTTCATTTTCTGCTTTCTTTGACAACATTTCAAATTCAATTCTTCTATGATGGTCTCTCCAAAGACCCTTCCCTAAAGGGGTCCTAGTTCTTTTACTATCAAAATTCAATGGTTCTTATCTTTCAAGTTTTGGAATGTATGGTGGTGCACTGGCCGCGATTTATAGTTCATTCTGTAGCCCAAACCGTTATTGAGGACTGCTATTCATGTGAATTTGAAACGATCCGAAACGTTATATTTGTATATGACATTTTGTCACACTCTGTCTGAAAGATTTTCGGATGATCCATTATTATGGCAATTACTTGGGTATCTCTCTAAACTTGGCCGTTAAATACTTTGAGACTTGTTCTCTCAACGTTCCCTTCAGACTTAATTGTTGTTTCGCTGATCACGTTGAATTATCCTTGATGTTTTGGAATATCTTTCTTGTGCATGAGTCCCTAATCTAAGCATTTATCTCTTATTTAGAGAAAAATTGGATTTGGATATGAAAATAGATCTCTTTTTGATCGAACATATTTTCATTATATTTGTCACTTTTTAGTTTTGTATTCTTGCTGTTGCCTCTCTTCAATATCAATATCAAATATATCTGCTATAGATTGTTATCTTTTTTTTCCGAGAAAGAAAGTAAATACTCTCAGCTTAAACCTTCAATTTAAAATTTCTTTCCTCTCGCAGAACTGTAGTAATTTTTCTTCCTGCTACAGTAGCGTTGTTGATTTTTGATCAGATTAATTTAAAATTTTATAGAAATCTTGTCCAAATACTTTTTTTTTTAAATCTAGTAATTAAAATTAATTAATATTTTTTTGCGAGAGAGAGTATTAAGAGAGTCCATTGGCTCTATTGTGAATATTTTTTTTGTATAAAGAAAACTGGTAGATTTGCATTTAATCTTAAGAAATTTTTGTATATATATTTTTTTGGAAATAAGTAACTTCCTCTCTTTTAGTTTCAATCTCACCAATAGAATTTTAAAGATATCAATTTTAATTAGCTCTATTGTGAATGATTTTTAATTCTCACCAAACTATTGTAGAAAATTTTTCTCTCGAATACTAATTTCTTCCATTTAGCACATTTTCAAACCACCACAAATCTAACATTAGATTTAATTGTAAATTTTTAAGTTTTGTTTAATTTTGGTTGTAAGAAAAACTTAACTCAACAAAAATTTATATAGAAATTGGTAAAATTTTTTAATTTTCTTATTTATTTTTTCTTCTCTTCTTTTTTTTATTAATTTTGATCACACAACTTCTCAAACCAAAAATAAATTCAAAAAACTATATTTTGATTTTTGAACTGAACTTCTGTTAATTTTTGGCACAAAATAAAATCCAAATCTAAAACTCAAACTCAAAACTCTCTAACGAATGCTTTGTAAATTATGCCATGAAAAACACGTATCAAAATTTTATATAACAACAACATCACTGTTCGGAATTTTGAAACCACCCAAGGAATGTTTCCAGTCTCACACAGGCAATGACCACTAATACTAATACCACGAATCAAACGGTTAATAATCGTAAAAGAGCTTTTAGTACACCGCATATAACACCAGCATTTGCCCAACAATTAATGGCGAATTCAGCGGCAACAGCAGCAGCTGGCTCAGAACTACCCCAATTGTTATTGATGCCCTCTACGGTGGGTGGTAATAATGAGCAAAATTTTTATTTCTATAATAAAACTGCTTCGGGTCGTTCATCATTTTGTGTGGATGAGAGCTTGTGGCCGGGACAATTGCCACAATTTATTAATATAAATGATAATGGCAATACAACAGCGCCACCTATATTACAACAAATGGGTTCAGATTCTAATATCTATACGAATTTAGCCTTGGGCAATGAACGTTATAAATTGCCGGTAGAGTTTACCACATCTTTGAGTCCTGGTGTTAGTATTGCCACCAATACCTCCACCCAAAGAGAGGGGGATGACGATGATGATATTGATGATTTGATAAATGAAAATGATGAAGATCTAGAAGAATCTGCTGATCAATTTTCTCCTCTTTTGTATCCAGCTTCTCAGCCTATTGCGATAAGTGCTGGCAATAGTCCAGTGCATAAACCTAAGGGTAGTTCTAGCCTAACAAGTGGTCAAAGAAGCCCCAAGCGTGCTCCCTCACCTACAACAGGACTACATCATCACCATCATCTACATCATGGTCACCAACATCAAGTGGCCTTTAGTGCTAGTCCCACTGTAGGCTCATTTCCTTATACACCATTTCTGAGTGGTTCTTTGGATGCCACACAAATGCAAACAGCAAATCAACAGCAACAGCAAGTGGCCTACAGTTATGATCCCTCATTTGGTGCAAACATACATCGCTTAGCTTTGCCCACCCAGGGACAACAGCAGCAGCAACAACAAAAGAAACAATTACCACGTCAGCCACCACTTCCCCAGCAAAGACATTCACAACCCAGCAGTAGTGGCAGTCATTTCACCAGTCCCATACAACCAATACAAAAATTATCCACTGGTTCCATAGAAAGTGCTCCAGGTGCCATAATATTTGCCACTTCACCCACCTCTTCAACAACATTTTCTCACAGGTCAGTAAAAGAAGAGAGACCTTTACAAAAAAAAATTATCATCAAATTAATCTAAGAAAAGAGAACACCACACTATATTGTGCTGCGTCGTCTTTAGTTATCTCTCTTTCATCCTGTGTATGTGTGTGTGCGTGTCTCTCTTTCCTCTCTCACTATTTTTCTCTCTCTCTCTATTATTATAATTTTAAGAATTCGTCTTGTATTATAAAGCATTCGTTTGTTATTCTTCTAACTCTTCGTTAAAATAAAATAATTATCGTTATAATTCGTATTAATTGTCTCTTTGTGTGTGTTATAATGATCATATATATTTTAATTGTTGTCTCTTTCTAATTGTTAATATGGTTTGTTTCTTTCCTTTTCTTTATTTTTAATTTAAATAATTTATTTTTTAATTAAAAAAGTTTCATTTGAAAAACGTTTGTCTTAATTACATTTTTTTAAGTTCTCTCATTTTTTAATTTCTCTCACTCTCTCCGTCAGTATCCAATTGGTTTTCTCATCAATTAAATATTTAATCAGCATGACTTCATTATAGCAATTTTTTTTAATTTCAGTGAAGTCAATTTATTTTCACCAAAAATTATTTCAATTGTTTTTGTCTGAAATTTTTTAAGAATTTAAATTGGTTGTGAATTTTCTAGAATTTTATTGATTGATTGATTGATTGATTGATTGATTTATTTATTGATTGGCTGGTATTTATTGTATTCTTCTAGAGAATTGGCTTCTTTTGAGTGCATATTTGATTGCATTTTTAATTACAAATATTAATTGACTTTACATAGAATTGATTAAAATTATTCATCATGAAACGATCATTTGTTTTATAAAACGAGCGCATGGTGTTTGGTTTTGGTATGGAACTTTGATTTTTTTTGGTTTTTAATCAATAATTTTCATTATTTAATATTTTTTACAAAAATTTTTGTAAATAATTTTATTTTATATATTTTTTTATAAAAAAACAGGTGGGTATAAATTTCCTATATATAATTTTGATTTATTAAAGAGAATCGAATAATTTACAGATCAACTACACCAAAGTTTTATATAGAACGCAAACGATTTTCTTAATACTGATGAGAAACTGAGCAAATTTTTCTATAAAATTGAAATTAAAATAAAAATTTAAAGAAAATTTAAATTTAATAACGATAAAATTTTTTATAAAAAAAAAATAAAAATAAAATAAATTTTAATGAAAGTATAATTTCTAGTAAATTTTTTATAAAAATTAAATTGTTTTAGGAAAATTTCCATAACCAAAATTTTGTATTGAAAAAATTGTTTCTTTGACAAAAATTTTATTAAAAAAACTTTAAATCTGTAAAACAAAAATTTAATAAAATCAGAATTCAAGAAAATACAATTTCCAAAATAAAATTTCTATAAAACTAAAAAATCAAGAACATTTTCTATAAAATTAAATTTTTAGAAAAATTTTCTATTAAATTCGATTTTTAGAAATGTTTTCTATAAAATCGGAATTTCATTCCATTAAATCTAAACAAAATTTCAATTTACGAAAATTTTGTAAAAAAAAAATTCTTTAACAAAAATTTTATAGAAAAATTTCTTTAAGAAAAAAATTTTATAGGAAAAATTTGTTTAAGAAAAAGTTTTATAGGAAAAATTTCTTTAAAAAAAAATTTTATAGGAAAAATTTCTTTAATAAAAAATTTTATGGGAAAAATTCCCTTAATAAAAACAATTTTATAGAAAAATTTCAGTAATAAAAGTTATAGGAAAAATTTCTTTAAGAAAAAAGTTTTATACGAAAAATTTCCTTAATAAAAAAAATTATAGAAAAAATTCTTTAATAAAAAAAATTATAGAAAACATTTCTTTAAGAAAAAAATTTATAGGAAAAATTTTTTTAAGAAAAAAGTTTTATAGAAAAATTTTCTTTAAGAAAAATTTTATAGGAAAAATTTCTGTAAGAAAAAATTTTATAGGAAAAATTCCTTTAAGAAAAAAGTTTTATAGGAAAAAATTTCCTTAATAAAAAATTATAGAAAAAATTCTTTAATAAAAAATTATTGAAATTTTTTTTTTAATAAAAAAGTTTTATACGAATATTTTCATTAAAAAAAGGTTTATATGAAAAATTTCCTTAATTAAAAAAAATTTATAGAAAAAATTTCTTTAATAAAAAAATTATAGGAAAAATTTCTTTAAGTAAAGTTTTATAGGAAAAAATTTCTTAATAGAAAAATAAAAAAAAAAATAAAAAAAAAATAAAAAATAATATAAAATAAAAATTTATAGGAAAAATTTCTTTAAGAAAAAAGTTTTATAGGAAGAATTTCCTATATATTATATTTCCTTTATATTATAGGAAAAATTTCCTCAATAAATATTTTATTTAGGAAAATTTCTTTAACAAAAAAATTCTTTAGAAATATATTAAAAACAATTCTATTGAAAACTTGTCAAGCTTTTCTATTGAAATAAAAATGGTTGTTTTTGGAAAATTTCTCTTGAAAAAATTATCGATTTTTTTTTTTTAAATCATTCAAAAAATTTTATTAAAAATATTTTTTCAAAAGAAATTTTTATATAAATTTTCTCTTGAAAGATTTTTTTCAAAAAATTTTTCTTAGGAAAAAGCTAACAATTTTCTTAAAATGAACTGTTATCGAAAATTTTACCTTAAATGAATTTTAATGATATGATTTTACTTAAAATCATCTTGATAGAAATTTTATTTGGAAACAAAATTTGAATATTTTTTTAATACGAAAAATTTCGTTAGACTGAAATTTTGTCAAAAAGAATTTTTATTAAATAACTTTTCTCAAAAGAGATTTTATCTGTGGAGTGATATCGAAAAATTCTTAACATACTTATATGTTAAAGAAATCGAAACACATTTCATCACAGAATTTCATCACTAGTGATGAAATTTTTAACCCCACCATTATAGTGATTTCTATCACTTTGCTCGAGCAGGTAGTTCACCTCCGTTTACAATTCACCACAATTCTTTTTTAACAAAATCCCAATAGCTCTCCACAGGCATTAGCTCTGGGCAGGTTGGAGGTACAAATACCACCACAGGTATAGATACCAGTGACAGGATGTCAAGTGACATTAAAAATAAGTGGTCACAATTCGGTATTTATGGAGTACATTATAACAATTTATTGGCGTATTATATTATTTAAGTTAAGATTTTTTCGATCTCAGTCCTTATTAATTTTTAAATTTTCTCTCTCAGAAAGTTTTTTTATCGAAATTTTTTATCGCTAAATTTCTTTAAAATGGAAATGGATTTTCTTTAATTTAGTTAGTTTATTAATCCCCTTTGGTCCATTTTTTATCTCCTTAATCCTTTTACAAATCTTGCGTTTTGCACCAAAAATCCTTTAATTATTGACTTTTTAGCTAAAACGTAAAAATCGTCCCAAAAAAGGGAAACGCAATTTTCCAAAACATAAATTATAAATTACTCACCCCTTCCCCCATCTGCCTTAAATAGAGAACATTATCATTAGCAACAACAACAAAAAAAATAAAATAAAGTTATTTGACACTCCCTCTCTTTTTGTCACATTTGAGATTAAAATGCCCATAAAATATGCGAGAAAAAGAAAAGGAAAACAATAATTTTGATTCGACAATAAAAATAAATGCGCCACATTAAAATTGTTGCTCCAAAAAGGAAAAAAGCTATAAAGAAGACACAAACAAAGCTTTTAACTCATCACAAATTCAAGCGAAAAAGCACTTTACACACACACATACACACATAAAAACTTATAATTTCATGATGAGAACCCTTGACCACAGACACTAAAGAGCAAAGAGAAAAATAGTTGTTTTTTATTTTTAAGGGATAAGGAAATTGGAGAGAGAGAGGAGAATTAAATTAAATATAACGGTAATAAATAGTGCGTAGTTATATATGAATGTATGTGTGTGTGTAGGTAGATATTACGTTTCTTTTAGGAGTCTTGTTAACTGCTGGATCTTTTTGGTTTTTTTGTTGTCTTTTTCTTAAATTGCGTGTGAGTAATTGAGAGAAATTTTTCATGTTTGTTTACATTTCTTGTTATTTTGTTATTGTTTTTTCTTTTACTGTAATTAAAACTTCTAGAAACTGAACAGAAAATTTCAATGTAAATATTTACATTTACAAAAAATCATAACAGAGAGGAAGAAGAATGAAGAGCGTAGAAGGAAAAAATTAATGAAAAATACTGACAAGAAAAACTAGAAAAACATGACAGAACAGAACAGAACATAATTATGTCTTGTTTGTGTTATTTATAGTTTGACATATATTTTATTCTCCAAAACAAAACATTGTTTACATGATGTCTACACATTCACCAAAAACGAAAACAGAAAAGTAAAAGAGTTAATTGTTGTTGAAGAATTGTAAAAAAAGAAATTATTTTCTAGGGAATTTTATATAAGGACTGAGATCAAAAAACTCTTAACATACATATGTGTTAATATGAATGAAACTATTTAACTTGCAGGTTTTTTATTTGATTTAAATTATTACATAAACCAAAAAATTATAGTTTTAATTATTTGTGATGAAATTTTGAAATTCTTTCGGAAATCATTCCATTAACGTTCTAATAGAATTTTTATCATTTTGCTCGTACAGGTAGTCCAACTCCGTTTAAAGTCTATCACACTTTTGGACACCTTTTTTGTACACTTCAATTGTCTTTTAACACTGGCCTGGAGGATATGCCTTTCTGGGTACCAATACTATATATTGTTCTTGTACGACGCGAGGCCTTGTTTAGTAACAGGATGTCAAATTAGGTCAAAATTATGTGAACACATTATGAAGTCTTATGAGTGGAAGCAGCTTTTCAATTCACTTTTAACAAGAGCCCATTATCTCTTCACTGTTCTTATCTCCGGGCAGTTTATAGGATTTGCCTCTCTTGGTACAAATGCCACATTATTGTTATTGTATAGTTGCTTTACTATAGTTCAAGGATGTCAAGTCAGGACAACAATAAGTGGACACATGATTTGCTTCTTTTGTCGCATATTGCTTGTCATGCCAAGACCTCTTTAGAAAATTTTGACTGCTTTTGGATCCTAAAAATTTCTTCAACATTTCCTCGAGCATCAGTAACATACGTTTCGTCATCCAACCATGCAGCAACAACATTTTGTTAGAAAACTTGACTTAAATTTCCGAGCTCAGTTTTTGGCCTCTTAAAAGCGTTCCTTTAAGGGACTTTTTGAGCCTTGTATGTTTTTAAACCTGTATAAGCTCTGAGCTAACTGGGCCGCTTTCCCACCAGATATGTTGAGAGCTCTTTGAAAAAGCTATCAGCTATCAACTGACAAGTTTTCCCGATATTGTTAAATAACATTGGAAGTTGTTTGACGACAGACCCTGGTATGCTTGGCCAACTTTTTTAAGGTCTAAGAAGGATTTTTTAATATTTAAATTTTTTTAATTAATTCGTTCAACATTAAATACGTGTGCTAAGAATTTCTCGATCTCAGTCCTTAGTTATTTCACTCCTTTAAACTCCTGCTTGGGCCAACATACTTTTATTTCAACATTTCTTTGGGGAGAATTTATTTGTCTAAAGCTTTTTCTTCTTTTTAACTAAAAAAAATTATTGTCCCTTTTCCCCTTTCTATCTTTTCTGCGTTCCCAGTAAACAAACTATTAAACTTATAAAGAGTCCCTTTGTGCTTCATCAAGAAAAAAGAAAACATGTTTGGAGCCTCTAATACGCATAACAAAAACCTTCATATACATTTTTATTTCAGGAGAATGACATCATGTCTTTTACTCTTGATTCCAGAAAAACTCCACAAAAATAATATGTAAACAAACATAAAATAATAAAAACAACCTTCACTGTGGATACAGAATTATGCGCAATTTCTTGTTGAAGCATAAAACTAAAATAAATTGCGATGTTTTTATTCAAGTTTTTTTTCTTCTTTTTGGAGCCACAAAAAAATACGTTTTCTCATGAAAAATTAAAGAAAATACGAAATTTAAAGTTAAAACGAAGTTTTTGGAAACGACAAAAACGCAGAAAAAAGTGAATATAAATTTAAGAACGTAATTTATTTCGTGAAAATAAAAAAATCTTAGAACGCAACAATAATTGCGTTTTAAGATTTTAGTTTTGCGATGGAGAAAAATTTTCTATAAAAAGACGAAATTTTTTTAGAAAAAGGAAAATTTACACAAATTTTCCATAAAAAAAATTAACGGAAATTTTTCTATTAAAGAAAACTTAATGATTTTTTTTATAAAAACGAAATTTAACGCAAATTTTCCATTAAAAAAGAAATTTAACGAAATTTCTGTAAAAGAAAATTTAACGAAAATTTTCTACAAAAAATTGGTTATTTTTTGATAAGAAATTTCATTAAATTTTTTTCTTTTAAACTAATTTTTTAATAGAAACAAAATTTTCTCTAAAGGAAAAATTTCTTAAGTAATTTTCTGTTAAAGAAAATTATTAACCGAAACAATTGTCTATAAAGGAAAATTTTATTAAATAATTTTCTATAATAGAAAATTTTACTTAAAACATTTTTTAAATGTTCTATAAAAGAAAAATTTATTGAAAGTTTTTATAAGAGAACATTTTATCGCAAATTTTCTATAAACGAAAATTTTATCGCAAATTTTCATTAAAAGAAAATTTTATCGCAAATTTTCATTAAAAGAAAATTTTATCGCAAATTTTCTGTAAAAGAAAATTTTATAGCAAATTTTCTGTAAAAGAAATTTTTATAGCAAATTTTCTATAAAAGAAAATTTTATCGCAAATTTTCATTAAAAGAAAATTTTATCGCAAATTTTCATTAAAAGAAAATTTTATCGCAAATTTTTTGTAAAAGAAAATTTTATAGCAAATTTTCTGTAAAAGAAATTTTTATAGCAAATTTTCTATAAAAGAAATTTTTATACCAAATTTTCTATAAAAGAAATTTTTATAGAAAATTTCATAGCAAATTTCCTGTAAAAGAAAATTTTATAGCAAATTTTCTGTAAAAGAAAATTTCATAGCGAATTTTCTATAAAAGAAAATTTCATAGCGAATTTTCTATAAAAGGAAATTTCATAGCGAATTTTCTATAAAAGAAAATTTCATACCAAATTTTCTATAAAAAAATTTCGTGGCAAATTTTCTATAAAAGAAAATTTTATCGCAAATTTTCTATAAAATAAAATTTTATCGCAAATTTTCTATAAAAGAAAATTTTATAGCAAATTTTCTATAAAAGAAAATTTTATAGCAAATTTTCTATAAAAGAAAATTTTATAGCAAATATGCTATAAAATCAAAATTCATTCGTTAAAAAAAATTAACTGCAAAAATAAATTCATTTGGCAGTTTTTAAAAATTGTATTCATATTAAACGAGTGAGAAGGGCGTGAGTGGTACAAAAAGAGGGGTTCTAAGGCTAAATGGGAGATCAGAAATACATGTTTTATTCAAACTTGAACGAATTTTATATTTTTTGGCAGCCAAAAATGTTATTAATTTCCTTTAGAAGCAGCAGCAGAACAAAAAGGTTTTATTATTTAGCAGTTCAAGGTTAAGATGCCTAAAAACGTACAAGACTCATTCTTCAACTAAAAAAATCCCTTAAGTAAATGACGACTTCCTTTCTTGGCATATGATTCTCTTTTTTTTGCCTCTTCTACTCTGTATAATTTTAAGGTCAAAAACCAAGACAAGGGAATTTTAACGCAAAAATAATTTAGTGAGAAAGACGACTCTTTTTTGCATTAATTTCGTGTTTTTGGACTTCTCCACCTTTTACTTTTTATGATGACGAGTATTTTTTTGAAGTTACACTTATTTATGGATGGATTTGGGGTATTTTTGGATGAAGAGTACTTCAAATACAAAGTTTAGTTTTCTTTACAGACGAAATGTGAATGGCGTTTTTTTTTTCTTGGTTTTGCCAAAAAACTTTTTTGCGCCATTTTTGGAGATACAAAACTAAAAACCCTGCAGTTCTCATAGGGAGGAAAGTTTAGAAAATGATCCTATTATGGTTAAAATATATTTTGAGGTTATGTACAGATTTTACTATAAAAATGTATATTTTTAAGAAAATTTTTGCAAAGTGTCCCCGAAACTATCCCCTAAGTAATGCAAAAAGTAGTCAATGCAAAGGATATTAAATCAATAGAAACCCTACTTATCTTCAAAACTGTTGGGAAAAACAATTAATTTTATTTTCGTGTTTAATTTTTTTCTTTCTTTTGCGGTTTTTTGTTTGTAACTTTACTTTTTTTTTCGATATGACGATGAGGAGAGAGATGATGTCATTTTTATTTTTAGCGAAATTATTTTTATTTTTTATTATTTATTTTTTATTTATCATGCCAATGAATGAGTTTATTATGTTTTTATTACTCTTTTTTTCGCATTTATCGTCTGTAGTTCTTCCAAAATGTAAATATGAGCGTGAGCCTCATTATACCCTACAACACCAGTGGCGGTAGGGGTATTATGCGTTTGTGCAGATGTTTGTAACATACAGAAAAAATGGTGTAACATCCACTTTTAAGTACACTACTCGACTCAGAATCACTTTCTGAGACGATTTAACCATGTCCATCTGTCTGTCCAAGTTGATATGTTTCAGGTAGCTCCCATTCAGATTTTCATTCCAAAATATGGTTTTAAGGACATACAAATCCTAAATATAAAGCGATTTTATCGATCTTCAACAATATTAAGTCTTATGGTATTCTAAATTGATTTAGCGAGGATCGGTTCATTACTTCTCAGAGGGCCCATACAAGCCGCCCTCCCAAATATTACTTTAAAAGCAAAAACCTCATATATACGATGGTATTGTAATAACAACTGGTCAAATTAAGATAAATATAATCTAAAATCAATGTTCGAAATTATACAAGGGTCCAAGGTTCCATCATTTCTTCCAGATGTAGCGCCTCAAAAAATTTTTTTCAATCTCATGAATGTCAGTATCATATTAATGAACTTAAGACTTAATCAATGTCAGTAAAGCAAATTATGCGAGGGTCATACAAAAATGTTTCGTAGCTGTCAACCAACAATGTAGGGTATCACATAGTCGGGCTTGACCAAGTGTAATTTTTTGTATTTATTTGAAAATAATAAAATTTTTTGTTTAAAAACAATTGTTATTTTTTATTTAAACAAATAACAATATAATTTAATTTAACTTGTTTGTAAACAAAAATTAAAAAAAAAAAAAAAAAAATAATTTTTTCACATTTTTTTTCAACTTAAAAATAATTATTATGTGTATTTTTTTCGATATTTCATGGTGGGTTTTATTTCAAGTAAACGATTTAATTTTGCAAAAAAAAACGTCTGACAGAAAATTTGAAATAAAATTAGTTAAAGATGAAGAACTGTACCGAATACATAAAAACATCGAAAAACTCCACAAATTTGCGATCTTTAATTTAAGACATAAATTTTAGTAAACTTTTTTCTATAGAACATTTTTCATAAAATTTCCTTTCACGGATTTTTTCTTTTATAGAAATTTTGTTATAATTTTTTTTATAAAAATTTTTTTGATGAAATTTTTTCTATAGAAATTTTTTATAAATTTTTTTTTAAGAAATTTTTTTAATAAAATTTTCTTTTATAGATTTTTTTTAAATAAAATTTTGTTTTATAGAAAATTTTTTTTGACAGAGAATTTTTTTAATAAAATTTTCTTTTATAGAAGATTTTCTTTTATAGAAAATTTTTTAAATAAAATTTTCTTTTATAGAAAATTTTCAAATAAAATTTTCTTTTATAGGAAATTTTTTAAATAAATTTTCTTTTATAGAAAATTGTTTAAATAAATTTTCTTTTATAGAAAATTGTTTAAATAAAATTTTCTTTTATAGAAAATTTTTAAATTAAATTTTCTTTTATAGAAAATTATTTAAATAAAATTTTCTTTTATAGAAAATTCTTTAAATAAAATTTTCTTTTATAGAAAATTTTTTAAATAAAATTTTCTTTTATAAAAAATTGTTTAAAAAAATTTTCTTTTATAGAAAATTGTTTAAATACATTTTCTTTTATAGAAAATTTTTTAAATACATTTTCTTTTATAGAAAATTTTTTAAATACATTTTCTTTTATAAAAATTTTTAAATTAAATTTTCTTTTATAGAAAATTATTTAAATAAAATTTTCTTTTATAGAAAATTCTTTAAATAAAATTTTCTTTTATAGAAAATTGTTTAAATAAAATTTTCTTTTATAAAAAATTGTTTAAAAAAAATTTTCTTTTATAGAAAATTGTTTAAATACATTTTCTTTTATAGAAAATTTTTTAAATACATTTTCTTTTATAGAAAATTGTTTAAATAAATTTTCTTTTATAGAAAATAGTTTAAATAAATTTTCATTTATAGAAAATTTTTTAAATAAAATTTTCTTTTATAGAAATTTTTTTAAATAAAATTTTCTTTTATAAACATTCTTTAAATAAAATTTCTTTTATAGAAAATTTTTTAAATAAAATTTTCTTTTATAGAAATTTTTTTTAAATAAAATTTTGTTTTATAGAAAATTTTTTAAATAAAATTTTCTTTTATAGAACATTTTTTAATAAAAATTTATCAATAAAATTTTCTTTTATAAAAAATTTTTAAATAAAAATTTTTTCATAAAATTTTTTTTATAGAAAATTTTTTAAATAAAATTTTCTTTTCTAGAAATTTTTTTAAATAAAATTTTCTTTTATAAAAAATTTTTAAATAAAAATGTTTTCATAATTTTTTTTTTTATAGAAAATTTTTTAAATAAAATTTTCTTTTCTAGAAATTTTTTTAAATAAAATTTTCTTTTATAGATTCTTTAAATTTTATGTTTATAATTTTTTTTTATAAAATTTTCTTTTATAGAAATTTTTATTTAAATTTTCGTTTACAGACATTTCAATAAAGTTTTCTTTTATAGAAAATCGTTTAGCAAGTTTTTAGGAAATATATTTTAATGAAACTTTTTTATATAGAAAATATTTTTATATAATTTTATTAAAAAACTTTTCATAAAATTTACTTATTAAAATTTTTTAGTAAAATTTTCTTTTGTAGAAAAAAGTTAAATCCAAATTTTTTAATAAAATTTTTGTTTATAGAAACGTTTTTGGTAAATTTTTTATAAAATACCGTTATAGATTTTTTAATAAAATTTTCTTTCTTAAAGATATCAAATTTTCCTTTATAAATTTTTTTAATATTTTTTGTTTTAATTTTCTATAACGAATAATTTTTACAAAATTTTATTGAAAGATTATTTTGCAATAGAATTTTCTCTATTTGAAAATTTTTCAGTAGAATTTTACTTTTATAGAAATTTTTATAAAATATGCTTAAATACAATTTTCTATAACCGAAATTTTTTTTAATAATTTTCTTAGATTGTTTTTTTATTTAAATTTTCTTTCATAAACATTTTTTTAATAAATTTTTTTAGAGAAAAACATCTTCATAATAAAATGTTTTTTATTAAAAAATGCAACAGAATTTTCTCTATAAGATATTTTTGTAGAATTTTCTTTTATAGAAAAAATAAATTTTATAAAATACATAAATTTTTTTTACAGAAAATTATTTAAAAAAATTTGTTTTGAAGAAAATCTTCTAGAAAAATTTCCTTTTAGGAGATTTCTTTTTGTAAAAAATAGCAATTTTTTAATAATTTTTTCAAACTAAATTTCTCTTATAGAATTTTTTTAATAAAAATTTTTTATGAAAATTTTATCTTTTCCATGGAAAAACTTTTATAAATAATAAAAATAAATACTTTTATAGAAGATTTTTGATAAAAAATTTCTTTATTTCTTTTATAAAAATTTCGTTAAAAAGAAATTTGTATAAATTTTTTAAAGAAAAATTTTTATTATATTTTTTAAAAAAATCTTTTTTCATTGAAATTTCAATTTCATTGAGAATTTCATTTAAAAAATTCTTTTAGAGAAAATTTTACTAATTTTTTTCTTTATATAATTTTTTTGTTTAATTTTATAAAAAAATTTGGAAAATTTATTTTATTCGAATTGAAGTATAAATCACGATTTATTTGTTAATTTCCCTGTTTCCTGCCTAAAAAGAAATCTTCCATTATCTCTGTTTCACGCATTTGATTCGATTTAATTCTACTTGATTTTTTTTTTTCAAACACTCATGACATTTGATAAATTATGACAACACGACTCTGAAAATTAATCAAGATTCAAAAACGTAATTTTCGTCTTCCTCTTTTACATAAAAATCTTTTCGAGTTCTTTTTTTTTTTTTTCTGATTATTTTTGTTATAATTCAGTCGTTGAAGTCTTTAAGAATTTTTTTAATTTAACTTTTTTATGAGAGTTATTTTTGCTGTTCAATGGTCTCTTTTTCTCTAACATCACAATTTATTTTTGGCACAATGACGACGATGACGATGCTTTAGTCCAAAAAAAATTATTGCGTTTTTATATCGCCAACCTTTTCATAAAATTATCTTATGGTGTCGCAGACACAAAATTTGCGTGCAGACATGAAAGACTCCAGACAAAAAACACTTTGTTTTGAAAAAGGTTTTCTTATGCGAGAGTGAGAAGAGACAGAATATTCCTCTACATGCAAATGCTTACTGGCAGCATTACCTTGTAAGCAGGTTAAGTGCATTTCATATTACAAGAGTGTACTGAAGCTAAAGCAAAGAGAATTTACCGTTAATTCTCTTTAGCTTAAATGCTTAAGAGTTAATGCTTATTTAAAGAGTGAAATCGAAAAATTCTTAACATACAAATACATTTGTTAATAAAAACGAAACCACTAAAATTCAAATCGTAAGATTTTTTTTAGTTCATTGAATTTATTATAATAATTTCCAAAAAAATCCTTATAGTTTTGATCACTAGTGATGACAATTTAAATCTTTTTCGGAAACCTTTTTCTTAACATTTTTTCTGTTATTTTCAAACTCAAACAGGTGTCCATTTCCGTTTAAATTCTACCACACTTTTGGGCAACTTTTTTATACTCAATTCAATTCTCTTTTAACAAGAGTCCAATGTTATTCCACTGCCCTTAGCTCCGGTCTGTTTTCTCTTGGTACATACAACACATTATTGTTCTTGTACCACTCAAGGGCTTGTTACCATAGTGACAGGATGCCAAAGTCAGACCAAAAATAAGTCGACACTTTATGAAGCCTTATGAAGGTAAGCAGCCTTTGCTCGAACATGTGTATATTTTTGATGTAAATTTCGGTGTTTATAGAGTCCGTTGCAACAAGTGATTAGTTTATTTTGCCGCAATTAAAAATTGCTTGCAACTTCAAGAACTTTTTGGAAAATTTTGACTGCTTTTGGATCCAAAACTTTTCTTCAACATTCGCTTTAGCATCATTGTCATTGTAACGTTACAAAGGAATCATGTCAGGCTCCATAATATATAAATGTTTCTGCATTATATCAAAATCTGAGTCGATTTAGCTATGTCCCTCTGTCTGTTGTTGGCACGCTCACATCCACAGTTATTGACAGAGCTCAGTTATAATGGAATTCTAACATAATATAAAGTCTTATGTACTCCTTCATTGTCATTCCGAAAAATCATAAAAATCGGTTCAGTAGAAAAAAGGAGTTATTGCCTAAAATTAAAGCTAATTTAGTCTTCCTGTTTTATAATTAAGAAAAATGTTTATATGTTGTATGCGTCTATCTGTGCATGTGTGAGGATATATATGCATGCGTTTGTAGTGGAGTGTATTAATGATTCGGCATAGTCCAATTGAGTATTCTGACTTGTTCAAACTATTTTTTTTTTTTGCGTTCACTTCTTTCAAATGAAATTTTGCTTCATCATTCATGTCTCTTTGTTGGGACTTTCGCTGCCTTTAAAATATTTTTTTTTTTTTTTTTAATTTAATTTGTATGTCTTTTTTGGTTGAAAGTGTTTTTTTTTTTTGTTGGGCCACAACACACAAAAATCTAATTGCGTTTTTAAGTAACAAACATATTTTTTGGCGGTTTTTCTGACCACATTCACCAGTTAAATCACCAGTTTTAAACCGGTTTTTGTGATAAAATAAATTTTATTAAATGCCAACATTTTTTCTCAAAATTTAAGAATTTTTTTTGCAAATTTATTTTATTTATTTAATTTTTTTCACTTTCGGGTAATCAAATTTAATTATAAATTGTTTTAAGTTTTGAAACTCACAAATTTTCTGAATTTGATTTAATGCATTTTCTGTTCATTTCGCATTCACTATTAGATTCACTTTAATTTCAACTCGTTTTATGTTTTGATTTCGAGATTTTTTTCTTTCATCGTTGAGATTCAAGGTTGTTGTTGTTGTTGCTGCTGCGCTTGATTCGTTAAAATGTGAATTGTTTACCGAAATTCAATGGGTTTGGTTTCTTGTTATTATTTCACATAAAATTTTATGTGATTTTTTTTGTTTTTTTGTAATATTATTTTTGCCAAAGTAACAATATTTTTTAAAGCGGCAAAAGTTTTAAAATCAACAGAAATTCAATTGACATAGTAATTTAGATTTTGGCATTTAAGTACTTTTTGCTACTACTAGATGAAAATAAGTGGTAATTGGTTTAGCAAATATTTGGTAACAGAATTTGGTATCCAAACCTCTAACTCTAATCTCTCAACCCTTCTGTCCTATATGTTCTCTCTGTCCCATTTTGTCAGCTCCATCTGTCCAATTTATCTTATCTCTCCTGTTAGTTCCATCTGTTTTATCTAAATTAATCGTATCTGACCTATTTATCCCGATAGTATTGGTCTCTATCTGTACTATATATATCCAATAAATCCTTTCTATATCACATTTTTTCTGAACCAAATTGTCAATTAGATTTTCTTCGAAAGAAAAATTATTGATGTAATCTTCTTCTAAAGAATATAATCGATGAAATTTTCTTCTAAAGAAAATTTTCTTTAAAAGAAAATTTTCAATTATTATTTTTTAAATAAAAGAAATGTTCAATGAGATTTTCTACTATAGAAAATTGCGAATGAATTTATCTTCTACGAAAAATTTCCAATGAAATTTTCTACTTTCGAAAATTTGTTAATCGAATTTTCTGCTACTGAAAATTGTCATGAAATTTTCAGCTATAAAAAATTTTAATGTAATTTTTTGCTATAGAAAATTCTCAATGAGGTTTTGTTCTATAGAAAATTGTCAATGAGATACAGAAAATTTACAAAGAAAATTGTCAAAGAAAATTTTTAATAAAATTTTCTACAAAACAAAATTTTCAATGAAATTTTCTTCTAAAGATAAAGAATTCACTTACAGAAACAATTGCCAATGAAATTTTCCACTACAGAAAGTGAATAAAAAATTTTCTTTTACACATAATTTCAGATAAGCTTTTTTAATCGAAAGAATTCTGATAAAATTTCCTTTTATAGAAAAAAATGTCAATAAACTAAATAATGATTTGCGATGGAATTTTCTTTTATAGAAAATTTGTGATGAAATTTTCTTTTGTAGAAAATCTGCGATAAAATTTTCTCTTATAGAAAATTTGCGATGAAATTTTCTCTTATAGAAAATTTGCGATGAAATTTTCTTTTATAGAAAATTTGCAATAAAATTTTCTTTTATAGAAAATATGCGATAAAATTTTCTTTTGTAAAAAATATGCGATGAAATTTTCTTTTATAGAAAATTTAGAGTAAAATTTTCTTTTATAGAAAATTTGCAATAAAATTTTCTTTTATAGAAAATTTGCAATAAAATTTTCTTTTATAGAAAATTTGCAATAAAATTTTCTTTTATAGAAAATTTGCAATAAAATTTTCTTTTATAGAAAATTTACAGTAAAATTTTCTTTTATAGAAAATTAACAGTAAAATTTTCTTTTATAGAAAATGAACAGTAAAATTTTCTTTTATAAAAAATTTACAGTAAAATTTTCTTTTATAGAAAATTTACAGTAAATTTTTCTTTTATAAAAAATTTACAGTAAAATTTTCTTTTATAGAAAATTTACAGTAAAATTTCCTTTTTAAAAAATTTGCAACAAAATTAACAGTAATATTTTCTTTTATAGAAAATTTACAGTAAAATTTTTTTATATATAATTAACAGTAAAATTTTCTTTTATAGAAAATTAACAGTAAAATTTTCTTCTATAGAAAATTAACAGTAAAATTTTCCTTTACGAAAAGTTTGCAATAAAATTTTCTTTTATAGAAAATTTGCAAAAAAATATAGAAAATTTGTGACGAAATTTTCTTTTAAAGAAAATTTTGCGGAAAATTTTCTTTTAAAGAAAAATTCTAATTTATATTTTATTAAAAAAAAAAATAATAATGAAAAAATTTGTTGATGAAATTTTTTAGATTTTCTTATACAAAAATAATTTTATTCAAATTTTTTATCGAAAATTTTTATAAAATTTTTTTTCATAGATTTTTTTTAAAAGATTATAAAAATGTTAAATATTGGTGTAGGGTATTTGGAATAATGTAACACATTTGCTCTGATGGGTTTTTTTTTCTGACTAAAAATCTTGACAAATTAATTTTATGTTTTTGTTTTGGAATTTAATTTAATTTAATTAATGGTTTGTTTTTTGTTTTTGTTTTTATAATTTTTTATCGAAATGTTATGTGTTTTTTTACTTTTATATGTGATTTTTTTTTCATTGTTTAAATGTAAATTAAAAATTTATGTTATTTTAGATTTAATAATAACAATTAAATAATTTTAATTATTTCTCTTTTTACAGGTATGTTGACATTAATTACAGACTGATTATTTCCAAAAATTTTATGAAAAGTAAGTTTTTTTTTGTTTTTTAATTTAAAAAAATATTTGGCAAATTTAACTGAATATAAAATTTATTATAAATTTTGTATTTAAGAATAAATTAAAAAATTTTGTATTGAACAGAAGTTACATTAATCGCTAGTAATTGATATTGTTTGTTTTGTTTGATGAAATTCTTCGTTTTTATGACGAAAATCATTAATATGAAATTTGAAGAAGAGAAATAAAGTAAAATAAAAATATTTTTATACCCTCCACCATCACAACTGGCGAAAAGGGTATATTTACTTTGTCATTTCGTGTGCAACGCTAAAAGTGAATCATCTAAAATCCCATAATGTCGTCTTTCTGTCCGTCTGTCTGTTGTTGGCATTCTCACATCCAAATAATTAAAAGAGTCCAATAAACTTTGGTCTATGCTTTTTAAACCTGTAAAATCGATTAAGTATATTTAAAGATATAGAGCGATATCTGAGGAATCCTCGAAACTGATCGTAAAATCATTCGTAAAATTGTCAATTATAAATTGATCGTACGCCCAACATTTTTGCGATTCTTGGGAAATGTTATTGGAACCAAATTTCTTTTACAGTTATTTGAATGTTCAATAATTTATATTTGGTTCCCCTTGATTCTAACCGTCCTATATTTTGATCAGTATAACAAATTCTTGAGAAAGTGATTGGGATCGAATTTGAGAACTGTTATAGTTCTTTAGATATTTGAAAATCAACAATTCCTTTGTTGGAGGCAACTTCTCCCCCCGATCATATTCGTCCCGTCCTTCATTTTGTCTAGTAGGCCAGTTCCCTGGTTTGGACCAAACTCGAAAATTCTCGCTGTTTTAGTTCTTAAAATCAATATTTGCCTTGCATAAGAGCTACCTCTTCTCCTGAGTCTAACCGTATTACATTTTGCCTCGTAAAAAAGTTCCTTGAAAAAATTATTGGGACTAAATTTGAAAACTCTCGCTTTAATAGTTATTGAAATATTCGATGATCAAAATGCATAACTCTCTCTTATGGCGGATAACTCTTTCTCTCTTTCTCTCTCTCTCCCTCTCTTTCTCTCTGAATCTATCCTCCCCACATTTTGTCTTGTAAAATAGTTTCTTATAAAAGTTATTGGACCAAATTTGATGAAGTGGTTCTTTAGATTTTCGATAATAAATATATATGTACGGGGTTACCTCTCCCCCTGACCCTGTCGAAAATTTTTTTTGTGATACTTTCGGGTATATGAGGATCATTCTGTGAAAATCGTTACAGTTGCTTTGCTGTCTATAAGTCTCAAACAAAGAAACAAACACAGATTAATTCATATATATACATAAATGGGTGAGTATGTATGTATGAAACATAACGTATTTACTTCATATGCATTAATGATGGGCGGGTTTTGAAGATTCCACATTGGCGAATATACCATATTTAATTGTTTTTATTAAGGAAATTCTAGAAAAATTATTAAAATTCAATATTGAGAAGCGATAATTTTTCATAAATATTTATAGTCTTTTTCACAATATTTCCTTCTTTTCTTCAAATAAATTATTCAACAGGTGTTCTTTTTATCTGATCAAGTAAAAATCTTTATAGAAATTCCAAAACAATTATTTTTATTGTCTCTTAATAACTCTATTTATGTTCATTTCAAGAATTTTGCTTTAATTACAATTGACTTTCTAAATTTATTTTCTTGATTCGCATTTCAATTAATCTTTAATTCATCTTTTTATTTGTTTCTTAATTTATTTCCTTTTATTTTGCTTTGAATTTTTCTATAAATCATTTGAAAAAAAATATATTTTTTTTTTAATTGTGAAACAATTTTTCATTAAAAAAAACTCTATTACTCATGCTTTTAAGCGAATAATAATTCTTTCTTGGGAATTAATTTGAAATAAAGAATTTTAAACATAAATGTATGTGTCTGTGTGTGTCTGTGTCATTAATGGAGACATACAGTCTGGGTTTTAGGGCAAAAAAATAAGAAAAAAAATTATAGAGACAATAAAATTTTATAGAAAATTATTTAGAAACCATTAATCACATAAAGAGCGATCGCCATTTCAAAGTTATGGAAGCAGAACTATTAAAATCTATAGGAAAAATTTCATAAAAGGCAGAGGTGAATTTAAAATGCCCTGTATCCTAAAAGTCATTAAAATCGGTTCAGTACTCTTCAAGGGGACCTGGCGACCACGCCTTATGTCCATAAAGTCTAACCTCAAAACTTAAACTTATCTTTACCTCAACCATTACAGCAAAAAATTTCCTTGAAATCGGACGAACAAAAATTACAAATTTGGAACACTGTGCACACATACTTCTGGACCTATCCGAAATTTTTCTCTCTTATTAATCTCAATTGTACTTCTCTCTTCCGTTGCTGAGGTGACAGCCCTTGGCCGAATTTCGGGTCATTCCGGTACGAAGAACCGGCTGTCGCGGGAATGTTAATTAATTAATTAATCTCAATCATTAAAGTCTCTGATATCCGATTTATTACTTCATTTCGTATAATAGTCTCAGTCCCTCTACTGCCTATAATTCTCTCTAGTTCTCAATATAGTTAAAAATGTCCATTCAAATACCTCTGGAAAAGTTTTCTATAAAAAGTTTCATATGTTCACTCAAATAAAACTGGAAAATTTCCCAACTCGATACTTCACTCTTCGGGTAGGGGACAATTGTAAGTCAGTTCGAAAATCTGATCAAAACTTATATTTATCTTAAAGTTTGCGTCCAACATTCCCCTTTATCTATGGGAGCCCTTTGCACTGACAGTTGGATTTTCCTTCCGGAACGACTCGAGTTACATTCCGGCAACGATTGTTGTCAAACCAGTGATAGCTTTTGTTAATCCAAACCATAGAAAGCCAAACTGTTACAATTAACTCTGGGGGCAATCTCTTCCCAAACCTAACCTCAATATCTGCAGAATTGTTTCTTCTGAATACTTTAATTAAAAAGCGATTGAGACTTTTTAAGCCAAATTAGTCAAAGATAATGTTTCAGATATCGTTATATAAACTTTTTTAATTAAGATTGATTTTACTGGACACAGCTAGATATATTTCGCCTTATAAGGTAACTGTCTTTTCCTCTACCCTCTCCATCCATAGTATTATTTAGAGTACTTTTTTAAAGTAGTTTAAAAGGTATGTGGTTCCGAGAAATTTTTATTTCATTCACCTTAATAACTGTAAACGGCATATAACCTATTATTCTGTTCGGGTATACAACTCACCTAAAGCCCTTATCTGATATATCACATCAAACATTAACTTTTGCTACACATATAAGAAGTTAAATATCAGATATCGTCCTATAACTGCCTGAATATGGAAAAAGTTTATAAGGTGTTAAGGTAACTTCAATGGAGGAATAATTAAAATTGTTTTTACAGTTACTGCGGTATATTCCTTGAAAATCGGTTGATTTATTTAAATAATTGTTTCTGATATTACAGATCTCTTAACCATTCAAAAATTTCACTTTAAAAGATTGCTTCAGATATAGTTCCATAGCTTTCTTTTAATTTCAACAACAAACTACCGCGGAATCTGGATAGATTATAGATTTAATTATTTTGAGAAACGAGAGATAAAGAATATGAAATTTCAGTCACCTGTGGAGCTACGGATAAAGTTAAATCGCGTTAGACTATGAATCAGTATTGCAAATTTCGTTGAATTTGAAAGATATATTTTTTTTTTTTTAAATTTCAGTATTGAACATTTTCATCTCGAGCCAATTTGAATAATTTTAATAAAAACGATCTCTGGCCAAATATATCTAATGATCTGATCAGATTTTATATGATTCGGAATATTATTTAATCATCAGATGGATTGACAGACGGATATATGAAAATAAGATTTTTAAATCATTTGTTTGGAATCTATTTTGATGGTTCAAACAGGGTCGAAGTATTATAATCTGAACAGATTTCATTATTATTAGATCGGATTTCATATAATTCAAAAAGATTAATTTGATAGAATCTTAATTTTGAAAAATAAAATCAAATTTGAAATATAATTATAAATGAAAGCAGTAGAGGAGCTAATAGTCCCAGAATTTATAGGTCGGTTACGTAGAGCAACTGAATTTCTGTGGCGTTGTCAGTTGCCAAAATTATATTCTAGATGGCAACTGAAACTAAAGTTGTCAATTTCAGTTGCCAAATAGTAAATATTTTTGCAACTGCATTTCATATATTTTACATGAAATATTAAGAATTTTGAGCCCACTGTGCGTAGACAAAATTTCATAGCAGAAACTTCAATCTGAAAGTTATTATATCTTTGTCTCTCAAATAGTCAAATCTATTTTTACATATTTTGTTGTTCTTAAAATGGCTTAAAAATCTTTATAGGTTATGACAGAATTTGGGCTATAACTTGCTTTCTACTGGCATGATTTTGTTAATTTTCATTAGAAAAATATTTAAGAAAATATCGACAATTTTCGTAAAAAAATCACTCGATTTCAATTCAAAGTTTGTAAATGAGAATAATTGCAATATTCTGTAGTGTATAAGCGATCAATAAAATAATTTTAAAACTTTTTTTACCTTTGAACTTTACTTGCAACATTGTTGCACTTCATTTAAAATGTTGCTATTAAATTTAAAATTTTGTAAAACTTTAATCACTCTTTATAAAAATTAATAAACCGCCTTTTCGCTTTAAAACTAATAATAAGAGTTCATAACTTAATTTCTTTTTTATCTCTTTAACCTTAATTTTGTAAAGTTGCATGATTCATAGCAACTGAATACGCTTCAGTATTTTAACACGTGTTGCATTTTGATTAGAAACGTAATAAATCTAATATTATTAGATAAACTAAAAAAGAGCATAAAAAGGAAGAGAGACTTTAATTTGAAATTCTCCGAAAATTATTAAGAAAATTTCATTCTGAAATAGAAAATCAATTTCATGAGAAAAATACATTTTTCCCTTTAGAAAATAAAAGAGGAAATAAATGATTAAGTTAAATATCAATAATAATTGCTAAAACAATAATAATAAATAATGACTTGATAGATATTTATACTAAATGTCAAATTATAATAGTTAGTTAATTGTACAGTAGTGGCTAAAGGAAAATGAACATGTTAGTGAAGTAATAAGAATTAAAAAAAAGAAAAGATTTTAAATTTTCTATTTAAAGTTTTAAATAAGACTGTTATTTGTGAAGTTTCATTGTTTTATAACTGAAGCTTTAATTGTATCTTTTACAAAAGCTTTAATTACAGAGCTTAAACAAAACTATTGGGAAATTATTTATTGGAAGAGAATTTACAAATACAAGTTTTAAAATTATTAAGAATAATAAATACGTTCAAATAAGGGCTTTAAAGCTTAAGGTAAACCTTATTGAATTTTACGTCTAAAGCTTTTTTAGTGAAAGCTCAATTTCTGTTTTATAAAATTTATATAATTAATCGATAAATGATGTTTTTAACCTATTATTGAAAGAAGCTTTACTACACTTTAAAAATTTTTTTTAGAGATGCAAAAATTTATTTATTTATTAATTGTTTTTTTAATTAAGCTTTTTTTAAAGCTTTTTTTATAGAATTTTGTGCAAACTTCATTTTGTTCAATTTAATGTTTAAAGTTTAATTAGAATCAGTCTTAATTAGAGACTTATAAACTTTTAAGCTAACAGAGCTTTAAAAAAAGTCAAAGCTTTTTGAAAGCTTAAAAAAAATCTTCTGATTTCTAACTAACTTTAAATAAGTTTTATCTATAAACATTTAACTTTTGATTTTTTTCATAATGTAGTATTTCCATACACACAGAAACATCATGAAGCAAAATCAACATTGAACATAGTTGATTTGAGATTGAATATTTTTTTTTTTCATTTCGTTTAAATTAATTTAAGTATTTTTTTATCTACGAAACAAAAGCATAACTGAAAAAGAGTTAAATTATTTTCACATTCTTTAATTTGACATTGATTTTTTTCTGTGTGTAAACATAAACTTTTTTTCTTCAGAAAGCTCAGAATTTTTCATAAAAAAGTCGAAATTTTATAAAACATTTAATTTTTATCAAAAATGAGATTTTTCATTTTTTTTGACAAAAAGTACCCAAGTTTCTTGCTATTAAAAAAGCTTACCCCAACAAAGCTTTTAGTGGTTATTCCAAAACCTAATAATTTTAAAATTTCCTATTGTAAAAATATATATTTTTAAAGCTAAATAAAGCTTAATTGGTAAGTAAAAAGACGTGAAAGCTTAAAATCTTAAGCTTTGTAAATACCATGGTTAATCGGTCTTCTTCTTTTGAAACATTTAATAGCTTTTAAAAGAATTCTGGTGGCAATTTAATCTGAGTTTATATAAATGCGTATTTTAGGATATAAATAAAGCTTTATAAGTACCCACATTAATTGCCCATCAATATAAGCTTAACAGATTTTACAAAACAAAAAAATCATTGAAAGCTTTGTTAAACTTTTGTATGTGTCCCAACTTAAATGTGATAAAAATTGTGCATAAAGCTCTTTTAAATTTTAATACTGATAACGAAGCTTTTTATAAGCTTTATAAATCTGAAAATGTCGTATTTGAAGCTAAACAAAGCTTTTCAAAAAGCCACAAATTTAATTTTAAATTGTTTAATGCTCAACAACAACTGTAAAAATTAGTAACAAAAGTTTTAATTATTCTTAGCTTATTGAAAAGCTTTTAAAGCTCTAATAAAGTTTATACTATTTGTAAATGCTTTATTTTGGACTCTTAATAGAATTTTATAAATGTAACTCTTTTAAGCTCTTCTCAGTCTTTTGAATATATCATTGAATAATTTGACAGAAACTTTATGAAAAGCTTTAATAAAAGCACATTTGTTTCCTTATAAAGATATAAATTGAGTGCTTTATACATATTTCTGAACTTCTCCCACCTGGAGAACTTAATCAAATAAAAGATTTAAAAAAAGACTTTATAAAGCTTAATTGAAAGCATTTAACGACGAGAGGCTAAAGTTTGACTTTTGTTGTATAATTAAAGACTAGTGAAGCTTTGAAAACTTCCATTGCGAAAAGAGAAGTTTAATTGAAATATTATTTAGATCATCAAAAACCTAAAAGCTTAAGCTTAATGAGTACAAGCTCCTAATTTTAAACTTAGCATCACTGGATGAAAAAGCTCTGTTTAAAAATTAAAAACCTTCCCCATGACTTTAAAACAATTACACTTTACTCGGAATTAATATATAAAAAAGTTTAAATCAAAGTTAATGATAGTTAAGCTTTCATAATTCCTAATAAAAGCTTTACTAGTAAATCATAATACAAAGTTTCAAAAAGCTTTCTATTCATGTTAAACTGACAAGCTTTTAAAACACCTGTGTAATAAAAGCTTATCATTTAAATTTTACATTTAGTTAATACAAAAGCTTTAATTAAAACTTATTTTTATAGATAAATAAAGCTTTATAAAAATTAAATATGAAAGCTTTTGAAGACACTTAAATATTTTACAAGATTTAAGTACTTTTTAAAACCATAAAAGAGTTGCAGGATGAACTGTGATCAAAGCTTAATTTGTATTCTATATACTTGTGCAATAAAAGCTTCAGATTTTGAAACTTTATTTATGTTCAAAGCTCTATTTGCCTTTAGTCACATTAATTAAATTATGATAAATGGAAAAAGAGTTTTACTTTTTCCCATGAATCATAATTTAAACCTTAAAAATTATGATTTCATTTTTAAAGCTTAAAAGTTCTTGTGAAAAAAATCCCTTTAAAATACTTAAGAAATATTTTTAACTTGAATACGTGATGATATACATATGTATGTGTATAAGCAAATATGAGGAAATCAAAAGAAAACCTTAGAAAATTTATTATTCTGACATTTTGGTCATACATTTTCTTTTTGTTTTCTTGATTGGTGGTTTATTTTCTTCTATTTCCTCCGCCCTCGCCTCCCCCTTTTCCCTATCAAATATTTGCTTTTCTCTCTTTCTTAACAAATTAATGAATGAACTTAAAGGAAAAACATAAAGAAAATGTGTGTGTGTGTGTGGAAAAATGAAACATTGTTGTAAGGTTTCCATAGTGACTGCTAACAAAAATAGCAACAGCAAACAACATACATTGTTGTGTTGTTGTTTGCAATAAAAAAGTTTTTCTTTCTACAACACGAACCCACGTTTATGAACAACAACTAGAATTACGCGAACATTCTATTTTAGGTGAATTACATTCATTTAATAGCAACAACAACAACAATAAAAATAGACTCCCATAACCGACTTTTTATTTTTCCTACCGTTTGAATGTGAATGTTTTTTTGTGTATCTGTCAGACAATGTTTCACACAAAACAAGAAAAAACAGAAACAAAAACAAAGAAAAATAAATAGTTAAAGCAAATGAACCCATAAAAGCCACACAAAATACACAGTACTTTTTTCGTAAATGTATGACTGTAAGTGTAATTGTTTTTGGAGCAGAAATGTAAAGGAATTGAGGAATTAAAGCTTTAAATGAAAAGCTTAAATTGATTATTAATAGAATTCATTCAAATAAACTTAGTTGGAGCTTTAATAATTAATCTTATGGTAAAAGCTTTTATTATGAGAGAAGCTTAATTCAATAACTCCTTTCATTAAAGCTTTAATCTAAAAAGTTATTTTATATATTTTTAGAGCTTTTTCTATTAAAGTCTTCAAAAATTTTCTCAAACATTTTAAAGCATTAATAATATTATCGAAGCTTAATGTGAGCTTTAAATTCAATCAATAAATTAGATTAACATCGGAAATAATAAACTTTTAAAAAGTCTTTTCTACAAAGGAAAAGCTCTTTTTTACGGAGATATAATTCAAATACGTTTAACATTTTTAACTTAATTGATTTTTAGCAAAATCTATATTTAAATAAAAGAAACAGCCAAAGTTTTTGTTTAAAAGCTCTACGAAATACTTCGTTAAAGGCTTAACGAATGTTTACACAAGTTTTATAAAAAGCTTTATAAAAGCTTTTAATTGAAGCAGAAATGAGTCGTAATTGAAGTTTACATAAAAGTCATTAAAAAGTTATAATAAAAGCTTTAATAAAAATCAATTGAAGCTTTACTAACCAAGCTTACTACAAAATTTGTTAAAGCTTTTGAATGATGTTGATTTTCATAATACAAATAA
Source organism: Cochliomyia hominivorax (assembly GCA_004302925.2). Lineage (NCBI taxonomy): Eukaryota > Metazoa > Arthropoda > Insecta > Diptera > Calliphoridae > Cochliomyia > Cochliomyia hominivorax. The sequence continues at coordinate 19,405,636 of PYHX02000158.1, forward strand.
AGCTTAATAAAATCTTGTAATACAAAGTTCCTTTTTTAATGTTATGTGAAATTAATAAGAAAAAGCTCGCGTTAATAATCCATTAAGATTTAGAAAAAACATTTTCATTGACTTTATAACAAGTAAAGCTCAATAGTAGTTTTATAGAAGCTTCCCGTTCATAGTCTGGGAATTAAAACGAGTAAAATTTAAATATAATTAAAAGCTTTGATAAATGTGCATAAAAAGCTTTACTATTGAAGCACAGTTTAAAAAAGCTACTGATTGATGATAAACCGTATTTAAAGCGCCTTTTTAAAGTTCAACAAAACCTCCCCCCCCATGTGAAAGCTAAAGTTTAATAAAGGCTTCAACCCAAAAGCTTTTTTATTTTCCTTAACATGAAAGCTTCAGTTAAAATCAAATTTATTAAGCAGTTGAAGTAAAATTAATTTATTTTTATATTTAAATCATAAAACTTAACATAATTTTCAATGAAAGCATCATCTAAATTATTTTGCAAAAGCTACCATTGAAACACCGATGAACTTTAAGAAAAAACTTTAAATAAAGCTTTCAAAGAGCTAGAAAAAGCATAATAGAAAATGCTTTCAAAAAAAATCAATCAATAATGTTGTGAAGTAAGTTTTTGTACAACTTAAGAAAAGCTTTAAGCAAATACTTTTCAAGGCTTAATAAATTAAGCTTTTAAATACTCTTTGTCTTAAGATTTTTGTGTGACTAAATAAAAGCTTTATCGCTTATAATTTGTGTATGTCTTTAAATAAAAACGCTATAACTACAATCGTTATGTCTTGATAAAAACCTTTAACGTCTACAATTGAAGTCTTCACTAAAGCTTTAATAAGAGAGAATTTATTTACTTTATTTATATTACCAAAAAGCTTCATATGATAATGGTTTTTTTATATCTTTCTCTCGACTTCATAGGAAACCGTTAATTGCAGTTTTAAAATCTTATTAAAACGTTCTTTTACGACAAAATAAAGCTTTAATTAAAGCTTTTTTTTATCGCTTATTACGGTTTCATAAAATATTTAATATATTTATTTATTTATTTATTTATTTATTTATTTATTTATTTGAAAAAAAAGTTGTTTAAACATTTTAATAAAGCTTTCATTAAAGCTTTTTATAAAAAGCTTTCATTAAAGCTTTTTATAAAAATACAATTCGAAAACTAGAATTTATTTATGTCTAACAAAAAAGTTTAATGTAATCACAGCTTTTGTTTACAACTAAATAAAAGCTTCTTATTCTTATAAAACATTCGTTTATCACTTAATGAAATTTTTTTACTCTTTCAATTCTCTGTTTGTCCCTGTCATCATCGATGACTCTTGTAATTTTTGACTGATTGACTGACTGAGTGTGTAACTGTGTTTGCCTGGTTTGGTTTGGGCCACAACTTTGTTGTTACAAGGTAAAATATATATTTCTGTTTCTTCTTCTTTCATTAAACATTAACTTGTTGTAATTCTTGTTTTAACAATAAACAACTTAAGTTAAAGGTAACTAACCTTAGGCAAAAATACAACAACAACAACAACGAGAAATGAATGCAATAAAAAAGCTTAAAAAAACAAAATTAAATATCAACAAACAACAACAATCAACCGAATGATGATGACAACATGAACTTACAAATAAAATACTTTTTTACAAAAACAACAACTTTTAGTTTAGTTCAGTTTGAAATAAATAAATTCGGCTTTGCCGTTGCTTCAATACCCTTCCAACACAAATATAAAAATGTTTCATATACACACACTCACACATACACTTACATTCTATTTTGTCATTTATAAAGGAAAATTTTACAAAAAGTCCTTCGTTTCAATTCAGGGAATTGCTTCAGATATCGGTATATAATTTTTAGTATAATGAATCGATTTTGCTGGTTTTTAAATAAGAAACTTCTCAGGACAATAATAAATACTAAAGCCAAATATCATTGAGCTTTTTGTCATTTATTGTGGTTGTAAGTGTGTCATTTTCAGACAGACGGACATAGCTAAATCGAGTCAGATTTCGATTTGATGTTAGAACGTTACACATGGAATGACAAACTTAATATACCATCTTCACCTCTTGTGATGGTGGAGGGTATTAAAAATTAAAAAACAAACTGAAAATATGACATGATGATTAAGAGTAAAAACCCCCAACAACTGGAAAAAATGTTAAGGCGCAATTTAGCGAAAATTCCAAACTAAACAGAATAGAAAAAATAGCTGACGCCATAATGTCTAGTTTGGTTTAAAACGAACCTTTAAAGGGAAAAATGAGGTAAATTAAAAAAAAAAGGAAAATAAATATTTTTTTTTGAAATCGATACAACGAAAAAATTAAATGTCAGTTGGCTAAAGAAAAGTTATAAGGAGCTTTATAAAGTTTAGAAGAAGAATTTAATGAAGAATCAGTTTATGATTGTGATTTGGAATAAATAATCATTTAACAAGATCCGAACATCTGTCCACTGCCCTTAGCTCCGGGCAGTTTGGAGGATTTGCCTCTCTGGATACAAATACCACATTATTGTTTTTGTAACCCTCAAGGGCTTGTTTATTATAGAGTCAGAATGCCAAGTCAGGATAAAAATAAGTGGATAAGAAGTCTTATGACTGGAAGCAGCCTCTTTTTTGTAAACATTCCATGATGTAAATTTGGGTCTTTATAGAGTCCGCAGTAACAAATGATTGGTTTCTTTTGTCGCTATTGAAATACCAAGAACATTTTGGGAATTTTGACTGCTTTTCTTCAACATTCCCTCGAGCTTTAAATTGTTGACCTGAAAGTTGAAAAAATCTGCTAGAACATACGATTCGTTATCTATTTAGCAGCTAAAATATTTTTTTTATAAAATTTGACTTCAATTTCCGTGATCGGAACTGTTTTTGGACTCTTAATATTTAGCAAGCGTTCCTGTCAGGAGCCTTTTGAGCCTTGTATGTTTTTAAGCTTAAACTTTTCGTGTCAAATAGTCCGAATACTGAAGGCTAACCGGCCTGCTTTCCTATCGGATGTGTTGGGAGCTCCTTTCCTTGGCTTTAGAACATCATGTGGACCATTGCTTCTACCTGAACCACTATGTTTTTTTTTTTATAACGGAAAGTTTGTGAAAACTTAAACGGAAGTTTAAAGCTTTAATTTTAAAGCTTTTTTAAAGCTTTCTAGTTACAGCACATTTTTTGTAGTAGAGCTGATATGATATTTAGTGTTTTTGTAATTGTATTTAGTTCATCACCAGTTTAAGCAGTCTAAATTGGGTTTATAAAATGTTTTAAAAATTTTGCAGACCTTTAAGTAATGTCTGTCTGTCTGTCAGTCTGTCTTGCTGATTTTAAACCTTTGAATTCATATTGTAAATTTAAATGATCGCAAATAAGTTCACTAATTTTTTAAAAAAGGACATTGATTGTGCTATATAGATTCCTCATATTTTAAGAAATTCAAAAATCATGGATCGGGAAAGATAAGATCTTTTTAAAGCAAGTAATCAAGTCCTTCCGTCCGTATGTTAATTTTAAATTTAACTCAAGATAAAAATTCAGATTCTCTTCATAATAATATTTTTATTTGAACTTTAATTCAAACGTTAGTGAATATAATTTTTTATCATCCCTAATTAACATTTCTTTCTGGCCCTTCACTTTTTTTACTATTTGTAATTTATTTTTTTATATTAAACTTTTTTATAAATAAATAAGATAAATAACTTTTCAATCAAGATTATAACAATTTGGCCCCCCTCTCTCTCTCTCTCCCTCTCTTTGTTAATAAAAAATTAAAAAAAATGATCTTAATTATAGACACAAACAAAACTCACCAAAAGCTATAATTAATGACATTGATTGATCGCAGTTATATAAAAAATAAAAACGAAAAACAATTTTAAAAAATTGTATTTGAAAACGTTGAAATAATCGTTGACATAAATAATAATTATTTTGCAATAATTTTATTTTTTTTTGATTGTGATAAATTTCAACAAATAACATGCAAAATATAAAATATTTTTCAACAAAAGAAGAAGAAAATTTGAAATAAATTTATTATAAAATAAATATTGAACTTTGATATTAATCAAGTTTTGTTTTTATGCAAAAAAAAGTGTTATTTAACATAAAAAAAGTAGAAAATTAATTATGCAAAAAATGACTCAATATTTATTTAAAAACTGGTCAAAATATTAAGAAAAGTTTTTGCTTTTGAAGATGAATATTCAGGAAAAAAAACAAGGTCTTCAGAATAAGGTTCAACGAATGAACTTTGAACCGAATAAATTGTTTAAAGCGTTTTTTTAATATAATGTGAAAGAAGTTTTTAAAGATGTTCAGATATTTATTGTTAAAAGCTTATCAGAAAGCTTTTTAATATATCAATCATAAGCTTTCATGTTAATAAATAAATTAGAATCAATTTTAGGATTTTAAGATTTTTTTACAGCCTAAAGGGTTGTCCGTCCTTCCGTCCGATTTTAATAAGGAAGTAGATGAGCTTTATTATTATTATTTTTTATTTTTCGCTTAAAGTCATAAAAAAGCTTTTATAAGGTAAAAATTATATATCAATCTTGAGCCTTCATGTTAATAAATAAGTTGGAAGCAATTTAAGAATTTTAGGAATTTTCTACCATCGATAGGAATGTCGGTCCTTCCCTCTGTTTTTTTATTATTTATAAAAATTCATAACATTTTATTGGAAGTTTATTAAATATAGAAATTATTCAGAAAAAAGGGTTTCCCTTGATATAGCATATTGGTTTTATGTTAATAAATCAAGAAATTCATATTTCAGATTTTTTACATAGTTTTAGATGTTATACTCATGGCCATTCTTCCATCCGTCTGGTGATTATTTTTGAAGGAGACTCTAACTTTTTGGCATAGAGGTATTCAAAAAGGAGGTCTTTATTTTGGAACATTGATATATCAATTAATAGATTTTTCTTTTAAAGTAAAATAATTAAAATTTCAAAATTTTTAGCTTTTCCTACAAGCTATAAAAACGTCCGTCGTTCCGTCCGTCTGGTTGTTATTGAATACATTTATGAGGCATAACTAATTGTTAAAAATTCCAGATTTATTATGTTTATTCCGAATTAATTAGATTATAATTTTATATCGTTGATTAGCTATAAAATTAATAAATTAAGAAATTCTAATTTCGGAATTATAGAATGTTTCTACAGGTCGTAAGAATGTCCGTCAGTCTGTCCGGTTTATAAATTTAAATATCTTAAATATTTTTGTTTTTTTTTATCAAAAATCTTTTTAAAGTTCTGATTTGTGGTTAATTGAAGATATTTATTAAGAGCTTATTTAAAATTTAAAAAGCTTTGTCTGAACTTAAAGCTCTTAAATTTGCTTTAAACCTCTTTATTATGAATTTGCTTAAAGTAAAATGTTTTAAAATTTTCTATCAAAAAATATCACGTATTTTGTTTCAAAGCTTTACCTTGAATAAGGTTCTTCATAAAGCTTTAAGTGAGAAAAAAGTGTCTCCTAAACATTAAGTTTAATTTATAGGTTTTAAGTTTATTTTTACGAATTAGTGAAAAGAAATTTATTTTAAGAAGTTTATAAATACATAAATTAAATACCTAATGAAGAGCTTTTATTTTAAAAAGGTATCACCTAAGCTTTAAGCTTAATTAATTGAATTTACTTTTGTTATCAGAAAGCTTTTAAAGTTCTGATTAATTGGTAACTGTTAATATATATAACATGTTTACCTTTAATTGTGAAAAGTGTCTCCAAAGCTTAAAGACCCATTTTAATAAGTTTTAAGCTTTTTTAACTAAACTTTTAGCATTTTTTAAGAGTTAGTTTAGGGTAAAATGTTTTAAACAATTCTTTTAAAAATCATGTATTGTGTGAAAGTTTTATAAAAGCTCAGTTTAAGCAATTATTCAATCACATTATAAAAGCTCTCAGTTTAAGCCTAAATTTTTTATAAATTATAGAAGAGTTTTCAACAAACTTTTTTCATACTTTTATAATGATTCTGAATTATTTATTTAACTTCTTTTTGCGACTAAATAATTTTTCTATTTTTTTCTAATTTTCAACTTTTAATCAGCATACAAATATCATTAATGTAACACATGATAATTACACTTCATTACATTTATCTCAAATAGTTGTAACAACCATATTTTTGTTTCCAACAAAAAAAAAAAAAAAAAAAAACAAAACAACTAATTTAAAGTGAAAGTTATAAACGACAAACATAAAAATTAAAAGTTTTAAACGTATTTTTTTCGTTGATGAAGAAAAAAGTTAAATAAAAATTTAATTTCCCAAAAAAAAAAAGCTCAACTTTATTTGACCATGAATTTTAAGTTTTAAAACATTAAAGAAGAGGAAAAAAAGGTTAAATTTGTGAACATAAAACTAGTTTTTTTAGTATTAAAATAGAAACTTCCTTTTACAAACTCAAAAACTATTAAAAACTAAGATGAATTTTATAAAAATTTAAGATAAAGTTTTAGAGCAAAAAAATTTCAGACATAAAATAAATTTAAGAGATTAAAAAAATGTTTTTTTTATCATTAAATTTAATGATTTAACAAATGAAATTAAAATTTATATATTTTCACATTTAAGGAAATTAATAATAATATTATGAGATAAAGAAAAAAATATCAAAGTTGAAGGTTAATTATGAAATCAACTTTAAAACAAATTAATTAAAATTTTGATTAATTAATTAAATTGATTAATTTTTAATGGTTAAAAAAAATTCAGCAAAATAAAGTCAACAACCCTTTTGTATATAAAAAGATTAACAAAAAGTGACTTTATTATGGGATATTATATATCAATGAATAGCTCTCAAATTAATCTAAAAATTTAGATCACTTTTGTAGTTTTAGAATTGTTCTAGACACTATAAGAATGTCCGTCCTTCCGTCTGGTTATTAATTAAATTATTAAAATATTGCATTTTGAGGAAAATGTTCAGGACTGAGAAAAGGCTTCTAATTTGAGATTTAGTTTTAAATTTTTAAACAGCAGTTAATAGTTCTGAGGTTTATGATTAAGGAAATTAATATTTTGGAATTTTTAGATTTTTCTCAGAGCTACGCAAAAGTCCGTCCTTCTGTCTAGTTGTTCATTTTAACAAATTAAGAAATTTAAATTAAAACAACTTCACGGCTTTTATACAGGTTCTGGGTGAATGCGTTCTTCCGATTATCGCGATAAGCATCCAATAGGGGATTTATTTCTAATTTAGTTTTAAAGTCTCGATTAGTTTTAATGTGAATAAATTTAGAATTTTAAAATTCAGAATTTTTCGTTCGTCAGTAAATAAAATTATTTTTTAGAAAATTTTATATGGACCATAATGTGGTTTCAAAGTTCAAAGTTATTAATTTAATAATAATTACCTTCATATCTTAATTAAAAGATTAAAATTTCCAAATTTTATGATTTTTTCCAGAGACAACATAATAGTCCGCTCGTCTGTCCTTCCATCTGTTTGTTACTTAAGTTCCAAAATTCTATGGATTTTTGTAGAAAGTTTTGTTAAGCATAAAAATGAATTCCAATCCAGGCTTCAAATCGGGGATATTTATATGTCAATAATTAGTTTTTATATCAATAAATTTTAAAAATATAATTTTAGAATTTTAGGAATTTTTATGAAGAGACAGTAATGTCCGTCCTTCTGTCTGTATTTATATGTAATAAAGAATAAAAAATTGAAATATAATTATGTCCTCTAAAAAAGGTTTTGATGTAGTGCTAAAAGAACTTTAAAAGGGGAGTACATTCTTCAGTTTTTTACATAAATATTTTGATTTTATATTAAGCAATTCAGAAATAATAATTTTGAAATTTTAGAAGTTTTCTAAAGGCTACAACAATGTCCGTCCTTCTGTCTGGATGTTGTTAATATTTAAATATTTGCAGCAAAATGCATTTGGAAATTATAAAAGTAATTTGAAATCTTAAAATTAATTTATTTAAATAATTAAAATTTTTAACTAAACATTTTTTAATATTTCAATAATTTTTTAGAAATTCAATTAAAAGTATTTTTAAATAAAAAGTTGGACCGAAAATATTTGAATTTCAACAAGTTTTCAAAATATGAATAAATTGAAAAATTTCAAATACATTTAAAGACTTTTAGATTTTTTCCTCAGACTGTCAACAATTGAAAAATTCTCATTTCATTAATTAAAAAACCTTTAGAGAGCCATAAAAATGTCCGTCCTTCTGTCCTTTCATAATTTTGTATATTTTATGCAAAATATAAATTTTAAAAATTTATGTTAATTTAATCAAAAGAATACAAAATGTTTTACTTTATGAATACAAATTTAAACATTTTAACTTCAATTAATTCTTTATTTCCTCTTCACAAATTGTTTAAATAAACATTTCCTTTAATATCTTCCTGTACTTTTATGTTAAAGCCTAAAAGTAGGCAACTAATTTTAAATAACTTTAAGCAACTAAAAATTCATTACAAATTTTTTATTTCATTTCAAATAAAAAGCTTTTAAAATAAAATTATTCTTTTTCTACCATTTCACTTTTTTGGTTTGTTTGTATGTGTCTCTTTCCTTATTTACATGTGAATATTATGGCATTTCCTGTTTCATATTTGCAGTTATCCAGGCAACATATTTGTACTATATATCTAGGCACACAAAAATTATTGTTATTTTCTCTCAAGAAAGGAGTCATGTGGGGGGGAAATGTATGCAAATTCTACGCTTTAGTTAATTCTTCTTTTGTTAATTTTTCCTAAGGCGGGAAAAAATTCTACATTTATGTTTCCTTTTACAAGGATTATTTTTGTAGGGAAAGGCAGGCAAGAGATGAAGGGGGAAAGAAATATATTATGCTTTTAGTAGGTCACCAGGTTTATTTTATATTTTTATAATTTTGCCGTAAAAAGCAAGATAATATTTTTGTTAAATACTAAACTTAAAAAAATTATTAAATTAAGTTCTATGACCTTTAAAGAAAAAATATTTAATTTGTTAATTATAAAATATTTTTTATATTTTTAATTAAAAAAAGCACTTAGCAACAATATCTCGAATTTCTCTTATTTTTTCATTAAATAACTCTAACTATCAATTATCATTCAAATTATAATTTTTAAATTCAATTTTATCATATTTTTACGTAATTAAAAATATATAGTTTTGCCTCTTTAAAAATTATGATTAATAATTAAAAATTTTGGTTTGAAAATAAATGTTTATAAATTTAAAAAAAATCTACTTCCTGTTTATCTCAAACAAAAAAAAAAAAAGATCGAAATATCTAAATAAGCAAAAATGAGCAAAAGCAGACGTTTAGCAATATTTTTACAACAAACAACACAATGGGTTGAATGACTTCAAAAATGAGGCAAATTTTTTTAAAACATTCAAATCTTTAATGTACAAAAAATTTTAGAATTTTAACTATTTTATTTTGGCAACAACAATGTCCGTCCTTCTGTCCGCTTGTTTGTCAAAAAGTTTTGGAGTTTAAAGATTGTTTGAACGATTTTTTGTGATACCTTCCACCAAGGTCAGTGGTGACATTGTGCATTACCTTTATAACACCAAGAATTAATCTTCTAAAACCCCATATTGCAGCATCAAATAAAAATCCGGATCGTTTTTTGGTATGTCATTCAGTCCGTTGTGGCACGCTCACATGCCACAGCAATTTATAGAGCTGAATGAAAGTTGCTCTGGTTATTTGTTTATTGCCCTAAGAGCATACATATTTTGAAGCAGCAAAATGGATTCAGTAGTCAAAATATTCTGAGGTAAATCTCTTAAATCTAAAAAAGTTGAATACGAATTAAACGGTTTCTTAAATTTTAATAGAATTCGACAAGAAAATATTGCAATTTTAAATAGGTTACGGGGGCGTGGTACACCCTTACGAACGAAATATATAATATATCTCCAAAATTTTTGTAGCAAATGTCAGTAGCAAAATATTTTTTTTGGATAGAGCACGGGACGTGGCATCCCCTTATCACACATTTCTAAAACCGTTGCTGCAATTTTCGGGGAGTTTGGCACATGGTAAACCTTCTTAACAGATACAGAATAGGTCACAAGGAAATAGTACCCCTTTAAAATAAATTCTTAATATCACATATCTGGGAAAATGCTGCATCCAATTTCATGAAATTTGCCACAGGGATAAAGACTGAAACATTTTCGGAATGAGACAGGAGAGAGTATAACACTTTTAGGAACTTTTAATTTTGATTCACTTTTAGTCCAATTCGGCTTCGATTTTAGTTCAGTCCTATTCAACTTCAGCTCAGTTCTATTTCAGTATAGTCCAGTCCTAATTTAGATCTATTTTTGTTCAGTTCAAATTTATTCTAGTTCAGTTCAAGTTTAATTCTAGTTTTGCTATTGTTCAGTTCTACTTCAGTTTTAGTTTTCTTATTATTTCACCCCATTGTGCATTTGTGTTTACCTTTCAATATCTCAAAAATAATAAGTTTTCACCAGATATGAACAGAATAAAAATATATTAAGTTTTCTTTTTAGTATTAAAATATGATAATTATGGTGAATCCCCTCTTCTTCTTCTAGTAGATATTATGTTCCCTGCAGTTTTGGCACAATCTAACTGATTGTTTTTTTTTAACAAGAGAAATTGATTTGAAAAAGTGAGAATTAACTGTTCACATTACAGATTATTTAGGGTCAGTGAAAAATCGTTTGGAATTGAATGTATTTCTTGTTTGAGAACTACAGGGTTTTCTTACCACAAATTCCTTCACACAGTTCTTAAACGTTTTTAAATACTCAAACATTCACGCATATTGATCATTTAAGTAAGAAAGTCTTTTTTGCATAAAAATAAAAGAAATCACGGTTCAACTTACAAATAAAATTGTTAACCAGTGAAAGTGATGTCATATCGCCAAAAAGTGTTTAATTTTAGATAAAAAATTTTTATAATTATTTTTTATTAAAAGACTTTATTAAAATATTTGATTAAAAAAGAAAACAAAATTTATGTTTCTTTTGATAAAAAATATTGACTACATTTTGGTAATAGCAACATGTTTATAAACATGTTTCTTTTTGCTATATGTTGCTTTCTTTTTTTCTGAAAATCATCGTTAAATTCTTCAATTCCTTAAAAAATAAAACACTTTTATTTAAATTTTAAGTTTTTAATAACAAAAATATTTTTATTAAATTTTTTAAACTTAATTTTGTATTTTATAAAAAAAATCACATTTTTTATTTATTTTATTCCACAGAATATATAATATTCTTTATATATATAAAATAACACAATTTCTTGATATGAATTACATAACTTATATTGAATTCAAATTCAATTAATAATCATCAAATAAAACAAAGGTGTTATAAATTTTAAAAAGGGGATTTTGAATGTAATTTTAATAGCAACATTTATTGGGTTACGCAACATTCACTGAAACAAGTTTTAAAAGTTTTCATTTTAAGATATATATTGCTGAAATTTTTAATATGAAATCGGGAAGTTTAAAAAATTTATTTAAAAGTCTTGCAACATGTTGGTTTGATGAGTTAGATTTTATAATGTTGCTAAACTTTTTTATAAACATAAATCTTTTACTTTAATGTGCAGCATTTTGTCGCAATAATTTTGTATTAATGCAATTCAAATATTTTCGCCATGTTTCATGACCAAAGGATTTTCTGATCTTGATTGTAAATGTTCTTTAAATTGATTACTATATTTTTTATAGCAACATTGTTGATTTGAAACAGTTTTGAAGTTTTCTTAATCTTATTTTAGAGTTTTTATGAAATTAATTTTTTATTAACAAAATGTTGCGTAACATTTTTATATTTGGCTACATGTTGCTTTAAGTTAAGGGAATAAGTTTACTTAAACATTGATAATTTGAAAAGATAGTATGTTGTTGTTACTGTTAAACAAGAGAATAAGAATAATAATTTAAGGTTTTTATTTGGTAAATTTAATAAGAATTCAAAACTCAAAAATGTTTACAGAAACTTTTTTACTTTCTCATTAGCAACATGTTTACGTAAATATACACATGTTGCTTAAGTTTTTTTTAGCTAAAATGTTTCTTGGTAATTATGTCGATATTTTTATTGTTTTCTGTTTGGAAAATGTTGTAGCAACATGTTGCTGGAATTTGTTTTCAACTAAAAGACTTTCTCTTAATGTTGCAGATTTTATGATGCTCTTTTTGGTTGATTATAGGTGTTCATATGGGTTTTGTTTTTAAAATATCACTTTTTAAAGATGATTGATGTTTAGTTTTGCTCCTACTAAAATGTTAATTTAATGTTGCTGACACAAATTGTTTCCTTTTGTTATAGCAACATGTTTTGGTAGTCTGTGAAAATAATCCAATTATTTTTATAATTTCAGAAACGTGTTACAAAACTTTCCTGGTGTTGTCATAATTTCTGCGTATTTATTTTTCAGGGAACATGTTGCAAATAAAGTTTATCAAATGTTTATAATTTAATTTAATTTAATTTAGTTGTTTATTATTAGACACATTTCTGCACAAGTATCTTTATATTGTGTACAATAATACGTTATATTTGATGTTGGCAACATGTTGCTGACTTGGATGTTTCATGAAATTCTACTTTTCTAAATTAATTCCAATTACTTTTTTGGTATTGTAATTTTAAATACATGATGACTTTTAGATACATGTTGAGTGCTGAGTTTAGTTTATAATTTAAATGAATGCTGCTTATTATCCAACAGATTTTGGTAAATTATTTTCACTATAAAATTATTAAATTTTTTATAGTTGTTTCTTAAGAAAACCATAGTTGCAGGATTTTATTTGAGTACCAAATTTTCTCTTAACAACGTGTTGCGAAATTGTTTTTTTTAATAATGATTAAAACTGTATTAACTTTTTATGTTGGATCCCCTTTCCCTTAGCAACATGCTGCTCAATTATTATAGATGTTTAGTTCCGACTTCTCAACATTTTTAGAGACAGTAATATGTTGCTTTTAAATGAAAACATTTTAGATTTCTCAAAGTGATTAAAGAATCAAATTTCAGTAGAACATTTTTCTTTAACAACATGTTGCGAAACTGGCTTAGATTTTTTTATTTAAGTCTTGTTTTATACCAACTATTTCCAATTTTTTTTATCATTTTTATTTTTAGTTTTTTCCCAACAAATCCTCTGTCCTTGGCAACATGTTGCTTAATTATTCTCAGGACTTAATAGACATTTCAGTTTTTTCTAGTGATTAAAATTTTATTTTGTTTCACCATTTTTCCAGAATAAGATCTTAGTGTCATATTTTTTTTTACAACATGTTGCCAATTGATTTAGATTTCAGTTTAATGTTGTTGATAAGTTTTAAAACAAAATCTTTTTGATTTTTTTTAACATTAAAATTTTATTTTTTCTAACAAGTTTTGTTCCAGTATAACTCATTTCTCTTAGCAATATGTTGCTTAACTGTTGTAGAAACTCAGATCGACGTTAAGCTTTATAGCAACATGTTTCTTTTAAAACAACAAAGTTGAGGTTTTTCTTTAAGTAATTGAGTTGAGTTTGCATTTTTTAACAGACATTTTTCCAGTATTTTATGACTAAAATGTTGGTTAAAGTGATCTCTCTTTTTTCTTGGCAACATGTTGCTTAGTGATGATATATTTTTTAACCAAACCTTGTAGCTTTTTACAAACATAATGTCGATTTTTTTAAGATTCTTAAAATTATAAAAATTGTAGTTTCTTAATATATATATTTTATTTCATCATTGTTGTTACTCATATTTATCACATATCTCTTAGCAACATGTTGCTTAATTAGTTTACATATTTAATATTGTTTTATCAATATTTTTTGCAAATATGCAATATTTTATATATTTTCATGCCTTATTTTTTCCTTCTTTGTTTCATTGAGGGTGTGTAGCAACATGTTGCTTAACTTCTATACTCAAATATTTCCTTTGTTTATTATTCTTACACAATAATTGTTCATATTTTGCCAGTAACGTGTTGTTTTGTAAATTTTAGTCATGTTTTAGTTAAGTTTAATTTTGAAATAAATTTATTAATTTATTCATACAGTTTTGTTCTATAATACAGTCATGGCATAAATTATGATTAAAACTAATACCAGCCAAGGGCAAATGAACATTAAACAAGCTACTTCTGTCATGTTGATGAATTGTTGTTGTTTGTTTGGGGTGGGGGTGTTGTTTTTGTTGTTGTTGTGATGTTAATGCTCTTTGTTGTAATTTATATACTTCACTCCCTTTTAGTTGTTGTTTTGTTGGTAAAATAATGTTAAAGAAAAAAAATTGTGGCATCCAGCCAGGCAATTAGTTTGTCAGGTTGTTTCCAATGGAACACATTTGATTCTTTTTTCTTTTGTATTTTATTTTTAGGGAGGACAACCTTAACAAGATGTTGATGTTGTTATATTTTTGTTGTTGTTAATGTTGTGGTGAATAATGAGATCACAAGAGGAGTCTAAATTAAAGTGATTTATTTGTAAACATTGGCCTGATGACAAGTTTGTTGTTGTTGTTTTCAATTTAAAGGTCATACAACTTGTTGCTCTTGTCAGCTCTTTACCCGCACACAAACCACGTGTTTTCCTTTTTAATGTTTGAAATGGAAAAATTATATGAGTGATTTTTTTATAAAATTTTTATTTATTTTTTTTCACATTTTTGTTTATAGTTTTTTTTAGAAAGTTTTTTTTTTTCAAAAATATTTTTTATTATAAAAAAATTCACTTTAAAGTTTAATATTTTGATTTTTAAAAAATATTTTTTTATTAACAAATAATTTTTCTGACTCGTTTTTATTGCGCTGTCTAATTTAAGACTGACACATTCGTTGTATTTTTTACTTTTGTTAACTTGTTTTCATTTTGTTTATTTTCTTTTTGTTGTTTCGTTTTTCATATTTTTCCTTTTAATTTCTTCTTTGTCTCTTCTCTGGCTCTTTGTGTGTGTGTTTTGTTTTTGTTTCGTTTATTCCGTATTATTTACGTGATCAATTACAAACAAAATTTCACTCATTTTAATACTCTACTCACGCTCCAGCCACCATCACTTACTTCCTCCAAAACAGAAACTCTCTTGAGCATGAAACTCAACCATAAAGTTAATCTCTGTTTTTGTTTTTATTTGTTTTTGTGACTCAAACTTTGTTTACCTTTAGTTGTCAGTGGACCTCAGCCATCAAATACCAACACCGCAACCACCCCAACCCTCCCTCCAAGCAGTTATAAAGAAACACACACACACAACCGTGTTAACCAAACACTCACAATCATACATTTTGTATTCACATTCATATTTATCGCCTAAAGAGCTTTAATAATCGTTATAATAAAAATAATATTTACCTGTTTAGCGTGTTATCAGTTTTGTTTTTGTTTGTTTGTTTGTTTTTTGATTTGCTCTTTGTTATGATTAATTTTTTGTTATTATTGTAATTTTTCTTTATCAACATTGCATTTAAATGATAGTAATTTACCCTATAATTGGTATTAATGGTTTGCGAAATAATGTGTCTTAAATACACATGAAAATTAAAAATGTTGTTGTGTTGTTGAATATAACAAAAAATGTTGATAAACAATGTTGCGGATTAAATTTTAAATTTTGATCTTCTTTTCTTTTTAATTTTAAATTGAATTCTGATAAAATTTAATAATTTTTTATTAAATCAGAATTTTTTTGAAATGTTTAGCAACATGTTGCAGGACTTTTATTGTTTTAATAAATTCGTTATGAAAAATTTCTATAAAAATTTAATTTTTAAGAACATTTAAAAAAATAAAATTTAACTAAAAAATCTATAAAAATTAAAAAAAAATTTCTATAAAATTAAAAAAAATCTAAAAAAAGTAAGAAAAAATCTCTAAAAATAAATTTAAGAAAATTTGTCATAAATTAAAAAAAACTAATTTATACAAAAAAGTTTCAAAAGTCTATAAAAATTTAACAATTTTCTATAAAAAATATTTTCTATAAAAATAAAATTTTTAAGTTTTGTTTTTTTAAATCAGTTTTAATTTAAAAAATCTTTGATATAATTTAGAAATTATCTGTAAGAGAAAATGTTTCGTACAGAAAAATTTCTATAAAATTAAAATAAAAAAATTATTTAAAAATAAAATTTTAAAGATATTTTTCTATAAGAAAAGAACTTTTAAAAAAACGTTATATAAGAAAAAAATCGCATTAAACCTTTTTTTTTATAAAATTTTCTTTATTTTTATTTTTAAAAATAGAATTTTGTTTCTAATGTTCTAAAAGAGACGTTTTTTTAGAAGATTTTCTAAAAGAGAAAATTTTTTTAGAAATTTTTTTTAGAAAAATCTCTTAAAGAGATTTTTTAGAAAATTTTCTAAAAGAGATTTTTTTAATTTTCTAAAAGAGAAAATATTTTTTAGAAAATTTTCTAAAAGAGAACATTTTTTTTTTTTTGGAAAATTTTCTAAAAGAGAACATTTTTCTTTTAGAAAATTTTCTAAAAGATTTTTTTTTTTTTTTTTTTTTTTTTTTTTAAGAGGAAAATTTTTTTAAAGAAAAAATTTTCTAAAAGTGAAAATATTTAATAAATATTTCTGTGATTTAAACATTTAAGAAAAATCTCTATATAAAGAACATTTTCTTCTATCAACAAAATTTTGAGATAATTTTGTAAAAAAATAAAATTTTAACAAAATTTTCGTACAAAACTAAAACGTTTCAAAAATTTTTCTATAACAAAAGTTAAGAAGATTTTCTATAAAAATAAAATTTTTTAGAAAATTATCTATAATAAATTTTTGTTGAAAATATTCTTAAGAAAATTTGTCGATTTTTTAAATAAAAATAAAATTAATGAACAATTATCTTTATCGAAATTTTGTGTAAAAAATTATGAAAAAAAAAATATAAAAAAGAAATTATTTCTATTCAAAGAAAATTAATCAACAATTTTCTATTCAAAGAAAATTTATCGAAAATTGTACTTTTATTTTTATTGAATAGAAAATGTCTTGTAATAGAAAATTCTTTCCTTATCCGTATGTCCGTCTGTATATTGTTGGCGCTTTCACATCCACAATAAATGACAGAGCTCAATGAAATTTGACCTGAGTATTTGATGTTTTCTTAAGAAAATTCATATTTAAAAACATTAAAATCAGTTTAATATATCAAAAGATAAAGACCGATATATGAGGCAGCCTCTTACTTCACTAGAAGATCATCAATTTTCAATTATAAATTGTCAAATTTTAATGTTACTTGGCCTTAAGGTAAAGCTAAATGTAACTCATTACTATTCCAAAAGATTTTATTATTATGTGAAGGAAAAGCTTTCATATATAAATTTTTACTCTATGGAAAATTTAATCGAATTTTTTCTCTAAATAGAGAGTTTTTTCAAAAGATTTCTTTAAAGGAAAAAAATTTTATAAACACGTTTATTTATATAGAAAACTTTTTCGAAAATTGTCTAAAAGTAGTGACTTTAAAGAGAATTTTTTCTAAATAGAAAATCTATCGAAAATTTTCTTTATATAGAAAATTTATAAAAATTATGTTTAATAGAAAATTTCTTTAAATATAAAATTTAACTCAATTTCTTAAAAAAAACAGATTTATGGGAGTAATGCATTATTTTCTAAATGCCAAGTAATGCAGAATGCAATTATTATTATTATTCACAAATTAATGTTTGTTTTACTATTTCGTCTTTATCATTCATTTCACAGTTTAACTTAATTAATTTATCTCTTCCACTTTGATTTGTTTATTATCATTGAATACGTTATTTGTATATTTTTTATAAAATTTAATTCATTATCATTTTCTTACTTCTGTTATATTTTTATATTTTTTTAATAAATTTTATTTTTATCAAAAAAAAAAAATCTGATTTAAATTTATACTTTTTTTATTCTTTTGTCTGTCTTTCTTACAAAAAAAATTATAAAATATCAATGTTAACTGACTCTGACACACCGTGTGTCAGAGTGTCTGAGCAGTCAGTGATTAAACAATGACGAGTTTTATTTTAAACGTTTTTTTAATAAATTCAAGTTGTATTTAATTTTAATAAAAAAAAAACAAAAGAAAAAATTATCTTAATCAGAAGTTAAGTTTCGAAATCACTTTTAATTGTGTTTTAGTTTTTTTTGTTTTATAAAAATTATATAAATAATTCCACTTTTGTTTACTTGTAAAATCGTTCATAACTTTAGATTTAGACTTTGACTTCTGAAGATTAATTTAATTCATTTTATCGTTACTGGTTTTTTTTCTCTACATTTCACTATTTTTCTTTAGGAATGGAAAATTACTAAAGTTGTTCTAGTTTTTTTTTATTTTTAATTAAAAATTGAATTTAATTATTATGACGGTAAAACGACTTTAATTAATATTTTAATGCTAATAAATTTATTTTTTTTAGTTAAGACAAGTTTTATTTAAATTAGAGCTAAAACTGGTTTTTAGGGAACTAGAAAATCTTGAAACTAAATTGAATTAAAAATAATCTTTATAATTTTAAACAAGTGTTTTTTCAAAAAGAGAATTTATCGAAAATTGTTCACTAAATGAAAAATTTATCGAAAGTTTTCTTAATAAAAAATAAATCAAAAATTTTCACTAAGTTAAAAATTTATCGAAATATTTCTTTTTAAAGCAAATTTATATAATACAAAATTTATCGAAAATTTTCTCTTAATACAAAATTTATCGAAAATTTTCTCTTAACAAAATTTATCGAAAATATTCTCTTAATAAAATATTTATCGAAAAATTTCTCTTAATAAAATATTTATCGAAAAATTTCTCTTAATGAAAATTTTATCGGAAAAATTCTCTTAATACAAAATTTATCGAAAATTTCTCTTAATACAAAATTTATCGAAAATATTCTCTTAATAAAATATTTATCGAAAAATTTCTCTTTTCTCTTATTTATCGAAAATATTATTTTAATAAAATATTTATCGAAAAATTTCTCTTAATACAAAATTTTTCGAAAATATTCTCTTAATAAAATATTTATCGAAAAATTTCTCTTAATGGAAAATTTATCGAAAAATTTCTCTTAATGGAAAATTTATTGAAAAAATTCTCTTAATACAAAATTTATCGAAAATTTTCTCTTAATACAAAATTTATCGAAAATATTCTCTTAATAAAATATTTATCGAAAAATTTCTCTTAATTAAAAATTTATCGGAAAATTTCTCTTATATAATAATAGAAAATTTATCGAAAATTTCTTTTAATACAAAATTTATCGAAAATTTTCTTTTAATACAAAATTTATCGAAAATTTTCTTTTAATACAAAATTTATCGAAAAATTTCTCTTAATAGAAAATTTATTGAAAAATTTCTCATAATAGAAAATTTATCGAGTTTTTTAATACAAAATTTATCGAAAATTTTCTTTTCATACATAATTTAACGAAAATTATCTCATTAATTTCTCTTAATAGAAAATTTGACGAAAAATTTCTTATAACAGAAAATTTATCGAATTTTTTTAATACAAAATTTATCGAAAATTTTTTCTTGATACAAAATTTATCGAAAATTTTCTCTTTATAGAAAATTTGTCGAAAAATTTCTTTTTATACAAAATTTATCGAAAAATTTCTCTTAATAGAAAAATTTTCGAAAAATTTCTCATAATAGAAAATTTTTCGAATTTTTTTATTACAAAATTTAACGAAAGTTTTTTCTTATTACAAAAATTTCTTTATATACAAAATTTATTTCTTTATATACAAAATTTATCGAAAATTTTCTCTTTACAAAATTTATCGAAAATTCTCTTAATAAAAATTTATCGAAATTTCTCTTAATGAAAATTTATCGAAATTTTCTCTTAATACAAAATTTATCGAAAATTTTTCTTAATACAAAATTTATCGAAAATTTCTCTTAATACAAAATTTATCGAAAATTTCTCTTAATAAAATTTATCGAAAATTTCTTTAATACAAAATTTATCAAAATTTTTTCTTGATACAAAATTTATCGAAAATTTTCTCTTAATAAAAATTTGAATTATTCTTTTAAAAAACGATTTATCTTTATTTATTTTCTCTTAATAGAAATTTTATCTAAAATTTCTCAATTATAGAATATTTAAAACTTTTCTTAATGAAATTTTCACAAATTTTCTCTTAATAAAAATTTATCAAAATTTTGTTAATAGAAATTTATCGAAAATTTTCTTCTTAATAGAAAATTTATCGCAAAATTTCTTAATAGAAATTTTCTCGAAAAACTTTAAAATAGTTTTCTCGAAAATTTTCTAAAAAAATTTATCAATGTTTTTTAAAAAGTTTCTCTATGAAAAAATATCGAATTTTTCAAAAAATAAAAAATTTATAGAACATTTTTTCTAAGAAAAATTTTATAGAAAAATTTTTCTTATAAAAATTTTTCAAATTTTTTTAATAGAATGTTAACGAAAGTTTTGTTTAATTCAAAATTTAATTTTTTTTTATACAAAATTGATCGATTTTCTTTCATACAAATATCAATTTCTAAATTTTTAATGGCTGAATGTCTTTTAAAATTCGATTTAGAATTTGCTGAAATTTTTTGTAGTTTCTAGTAGAACACCTGAACGTATGATTGATATTAATTATTTAAATATTTTACATAATTAACGATAACTTTTTTGTTAATTAACATAATTTCTTCAAACTTTTTGTTAATAAATCTTAAGGTTTAAAGCTTATAATAGCCAGGGTTTTCGAGTTGTAAAAATAAAGCTTTTTGGAAAATAATTATTTAAAAATAAATTATATATTTAGTTTTTTTAAATGTTACTTTTAAATTTGTTTGGTTCTAAGTTTTTATAATGTTTTATCTCTGTTCCTTTAACTAATCATTTTCTTTCCATTTTTTTCTCTCTCTCCAATATCCAGGTATGTCCTTTATAGTTTATTTAATATATCCTTAACAAAACGGTAAGTGTCAAAATTTATTTAAATATTTCAATTTTATTATTTAATCAATAACAATAAGTTTACTTTAGTTTAATTTAAATGAAATTTATTTAATCCAGACTGTAAGCAAATAAATCCTAATTGTCCTGTGTCTACATCAGAGACAAACCTTTCCGTTTTAATTAAACACCTCATAAAACTAAAGTGTTTTTTCTCCCTCTTCTATCTGAAGGATTTAATAAAATAATTTTATTTAATTGAAAAAAACGAGAAGAGGAAAAAATATGACAAGAATAAATTCCCCTAATACCATCGACTAAGTCATAATTATTAGATTTTAATAGTAATAAGTCACTGACATTCCTTTTGAAGAGCAGAGTCCTTGAAAACGAGAATATAACGACAAACTATTTTTGTGTCATCATAAAAAAATGTCTGCTTTGACTTTTTTCCTCTCTTAATAATAAACTATGGAATCATTTGTGTGCAAAGATTTCGAGGAAGGAGGCGAAGGAAAACAGTTCAAATAGTAAATTAAAAAAAAGTTAATTGTAAATGAACTCTGAGTGTTGTTGGTTGTGAGTCAAATGTTTTATAATTTTTATTTATAGTTTATTTTCCAAAAAAGGGTTCAGATTGTAGTTGAAATAAAAAATAATGTTTCTACAATTTAGATTTTTCTTCTACGTACTTTCTTCACAGACTGTATACAGGAATTTTTGTTTTATTGAATGAAAATTGAAGTAACTGTATAGGATTGTGCGAGAAATTGGTATTGTTACTTTAACAATAAGGAAGTTATTTTAAATAAACTATTTTTAAAGATTGGAGCGTATGATTGATATTAATTATTGGATTTTTTTAAATAATTGATTATAACTTTTTTAAATATGGAAATAATTGTAGAATTTTTTTTCTAAAAAAGCTTAAGACCTTAAAGCACTAAGTGAATTTAATAACAGAATTCTATATATTCAAAATAATTCTAAATATTTGTTCAAATTCGATATTTTTATCAAAAAAGATATTTATAATTGTGAAAATTTCAAAAAAAAATCCCTAAAAGAAAATGGCATTTCATTTATTCCCTAGTTGATGTAAACTTAATCGATTATCGATTTTTTATCGAACCTTAAAAATTTATCGAAAATTTTCGATAAATAAAAAAAATTTATTAAAATTTCTATAAATAAAAGGTTCATCGAAAATTATTGATGAAAAGAAAATCTCTCCAATATCTATTTAACAAGAGAATTGACTAGTTTCAGTTCAAGTTCTAATGGTTGATCTAATTCAGTTCTAGTTCAGTTCGTTCAGTTTAAGTTCAGTTCGATTCTCTAATTCAGTTCTAATTCAGTTCTGAAGTTCTGGTTCAGTTCTAATTCAATAGTTCAGTTCTGATTCAGTTCTGGTTCAGTTCTGGTTCAGTTTTAGTTCAGTTCTGATTCAGTTCTAGTTCAGTTCTGATTCAGTTCTAATTCAGTTCTAGTTCAGTTCTGATTCAGTTCTAGTTCAGTTCTGGTTCAGTTTTAGTTCATTCTGATTCAGTTCTGGTTCAGTTCTAATTCAGTTCTAGTTCAGTTCTGGTTCAGTTCTAATTGAGTTCTAGTTCAGTTCTGATTCATGGTTCAGTTCTAATTCAGTTCTAGTTCAGTTCTGGTTCAGTTTTAGTTCAGTTCTGATTCAGTTCTGGTTCAGTTCTAATTCAGTTCTAGTTCAGTTCCAATTCAGTTCTAATTCAGTTCTAATTCACTTCTAGTTCAGTTCTGGTTCAGTTCTAATTCAGTTCTAGTTCAGTTCTGATTCAGTTCTGGTTCAGTTCTAATTCAGTTCTAGTTCAGTTCTGATTCAGTTCTGGTTCAGTTCTAATTCAGTTCTAGTTCAGTTCTGGTTCAGTTTTAGTTCAGTTCTGATTCAGTTCTGGTTCAGTTCTAATTCAGTTCTAGTTTAGTTCTAATTCAGTTCTAGTTCAGTTCTGATTCAGTTCTGGTTCAGTTCTAATTCAGTTCTAGTTCAGTTCTGGTTCAGTTTTAGTTCAGTTCTGATTCAGTTCTGGTTCAGTTCTGGTTCAGTTCTAATTCAGTTCTAGTTCAGTTCTGGTTCTGTTTTAGTTCAGTTCTGATTCAGTTCTGGTTCAGTTCTAATTCAGTTCAAGTTCAGTTCTGATTCAGTTCTAATTCAGTTCTAATTCACTTCTAGTTCAGTTCTAATTCACTTCTAGTTCAGTTTCAGTTCGATTCCAATTCAGTTCTACTTAAGTTCTAGTTTAGTTCTAATTCAGTATATTTCAGTTTTTCTTTAGTTCAAGTTTAGTTCTGGTTTAGTTCTAGCTCAGATAAGAAATTTTCGTTCAGTTCTAATTAGGATCTTGTTAAGTTCAGTCCCAGTCCAGTTTATTTCTCATTTAATGCAAAATTTGTTTTATTCGAATTTAAGTGCAGAATTTATGTTCGATATCAATTTGAGACATGTTTTTAATTAATTTCCAATATGGTGGCGTATGATTGATATTAATTATTTAGTTTATGCACATTTTGGCCTATAACTTTTAAACTATTGGAGATAATTTTGGCCTACTTTTTAGAAATAAAATTTAAGACTTTGGAACATTTTAATTATATAAAATTAATTTTAAATTACTGTTTTTAAATGTCTTATTTTCCTCAGTACATTTAAGAAAAGTTAAAGCAATTTGAAAAATTCTTTTATTTATAATCTATAAACCACCCTCGTTTGTTTTGAAAATTTTTTAGGCCAAAGATTGCTAAAATATTTAACCTTTTTTTGTAATTATTTACATCAATTTATGACAAATTTCCTAACAATTAAATCAAAAGCATTTTCTTTTTTTGGATTTTCATGTCGTTTTCAAATTGTTGCCAACTTTTGTGATTTGTCACAAGAAAAATAAAAACAAAACAAGAATGTTAAATATTTAAAATACAATGTCCTTTATAATAATTTTTTTTTGTTATAAATAAAAAAACAATATATTTGACATTGATAATTTTTTTTCTGATTTTGGAATTTAAAATATTTATTGTAGCAAATACAAGGACATAAATTTAAAAAAAGAATAAAAATGCATTTTTATTTCAAAAAATCTGTTTATAAATTAACATAAATAATTCTGAATTTTTGTTATTTAATCTCAGTAACAACAAATTTTGAAAGAAATAAAAAATCACAATACAAATCTTATTGACAACAAAAGTTATAGAAACAAGTGAGAATGTGATAGACGATCAAGCCCGACTATGTTATACTCTACACCACAATGTTGGTTATAAATGGAAGTTAGGAAAGAAGTCATCACGACCCTCGTATAATTTTATTATCTGATTTGTGCTTAACAGTTCATTATTGTGAGAAATTTATGCGTTTAAATATTAATTTGTCCGAAAGCGTTATATAGGAGCTCCAAGAAATTATGGATCGACCCTCGATTTATCAGTTTAGCAAATCATAAGACTTATTTTTGTCCAATTTCGTTATATTTAATTTATTTTATATTAAGAACTTTAATAAGCTTAAAATCCAATTCCGCCAGTACATTTGTATGGGAGGTACATGAAATATTGGACCGAACATGGCCAATTTTAATATGCCTTTTGTCTTTGATATCTCTAAAATTGTGATGTACAAAATGTTCACAACATTTAAATCGACTGCCAGCTGAACATACAGACAGACGGACGGACATTGTTAAATTGACACAGAAAACGTTTCTGAGTCGAACACTATACTGTATGTTAAAAGCATCTACTTTGGTGTAGGGCACAATATGTTTCCTTAATCAAATATATTTTATTAACAACGTCATCATCATCACTTTAAATATTGATGTGTTATGTTTATTTGTTGTTATTGTTGCTGTTATTATTCCTTGTTGTCCTATTTTTACTTCCTCTCTTTATATATTTACACACACACACACTAACACATTTCCTCAATGTGTTTTTGTCGTAAATAGTTCATTTCCTTGTTAATAAATAAACTAAACCATACAAATTTGCTGTATTAATGTGCCTTTTTTTCTCTTATGTGTGTGTGTGAATGCGTAAGTGTGTTAGTATTTGTAAAAAAATAATAAATTTTCTTTTATTTCTGCACAATTGAATACTTAATTTAAGTATTTTTTCATTTCATCTTCAAAATTTTATTAGTGTGACTCTTCGAGTCCACTGCTGAAGAAACTGAGGGAGCAAGAGAGAAATATTGTGAAATGTGTATGTATGTGTTTAATATTTGCAGACATTTTATTTCCGTTTTCCATACAGCGCATGTACTCAAATGGCGTCTACAGTATTTGGGGTATATTTTCTTTATTAATTATAACAGTTTTTTTTTTTTGTATTTGTTTAAGGAAGAATTGAGAGAGATGAAAGAGTGAGAGAGAGAGTATTTTTAATTGAAACAACTTATTTCGGATGGGAATCAAGGGAGGAGAAAAATTATAATAAAATAAACATTTGAATCGATTGAAGTTAAAAAATATGTTAAGTAAACACAGAGTTGTTATTGGAAAACTGTTTGAAAAAGTAATCGAAAATTTAAATTTAAATAAAAAACGATTTTGAAAGGGATTAATTCTAGAGTCTATTCATATTTTTGGGATTAGAATTTTTGAGCAGTAGTATATTTGTTAATAGTTTCAAATATAATTTTTTTATTTTAATATTAAGATTTTTTAATAATTTAATTATTAGAGAGGGTGACGTATGATAAATATTAATCATTTAACTATTTTTATATTTTTCTTTATAACTTTTTAAATTACGCACATAAACAAAAGTTCTCTTGGCTAATAAATCTTAAGATATAGGGGAAACTATATATAAATAAAGGAATTTTAAAATAGTAAATTTAAGTCCCTTAAAAGATAAATAAATTATTAAAAATGAAGAAAATAAAATGCAAATTTTGTGAAAAGTTTCCTGCATAAATCATAAATTTTATAAGAAATTTTTCGAAAATTCATTATAGACATTGGAAACCTTATAGATCAAAAGCAAATTTTGAGGTTTTTCATAACGGTTCAAAATTTTTATTTAAATTAAAATAAATCATACGTTAGCCTGCATTATAAAAACAAAATTCTTGCCAATATGTCTATAACTCTTAAACTATAAAATAGATCTTTAAATAGTATATGTACTAATTATAGACAAGGAAGTAAGCTTTCAGAAAAAATATGTTGGAATTTAAAACTTGAAATAAAGACCAAGTTACTGGATTTTAAATAAGACCACTTCGGAAATATAAAAATAATAAATTTCAAATTATATTTAAATCTTAATCAGGATTAATTTTAATTTTATGTTTTAAAAATATAAAAACCCTGTTCCCAAATAAAAGAACTTTAATTTTATAAGAAATATTGGAATTTCAATAGTTTGAATGAATGTTATTTGAATTAATATTAATCATACGTCATCATATACTAAAAAATTTAATTTTTATTTTAGATGTATATAACTCTTAAACTACTGAATGAATGTTTAAATATTATAAGAACAAAATGGTGACAAGAATCTAAGCTTTCAGATAGAATATGTATCAAGTTCCCAAAATGAACTCAATGCCCAGTTAAAGGTTGCCAAAAGGATTACTTTGTTCATAAAATAATTCAGTTTATTTAAAAATCTAAATTTTTGCTAAAACGACTTTAACGCTTAAACTAATGCAGGGATTTTAAAACAATATAGGGAACTTCTTTTAGGCAAGGAAATTAGCTTCCTGAAAATACATATTTAAGTCTTCCAAATGTAATAGAAAACTAAAATGAACACTCATTAAAAATGAAAGTGTGTTATAAAAGACAGCGATATTCTGGGATTTTTATAAAATAAATTGAATTTGTGGAATTAAAGTTTTTCGAAAATCAAAGTATAAACTCTTAATAGCAGAATTTTATTCTGTTTCCCATTTTCTAAAACAAAAAACAAAATAAATATTAAATGATTTCTTTGTGTCCAAAAAACTATTTAAGTCGAATTTCTCTTTTTATTGTGGAAAATAAGATTTAAAACTTTAATAAATCTGAATAATTTAATTTAAAACGAATTTAATAAATTCTGGTAGAAAAATATTAAAATATTTATTTCATTATCAATTTCATATAATTTTTATCAAATTAATATTAATCATACGTCACCCTACACGAAAAGGTTAAGATTTTGTTAATAATGCTGTAACTTTTAAACTACAGGGTGGATTTAAAAACGATGTATGTGATATTTAAAGGCAAGACTCTAAGCTATCAGAAAATGTATATTATAATGTTGAAAATAAAACACAAGTCAAAATACAGGGTGTCAAAATGGAGCAGTTTGTA
Source organism: Cochliomyia hominivorax (assembly GCA_004302925.2). NCBI lineage: Eukaryota > Metazoa > Arthropoda > Insecta > Diptera > Calliphoridae > Cochliomyia > Cochliomyia hominivorax. The sequence continues at coordinate 19,432,915 of PYHX02000158.1, forward strand.
CCTGAAAAAATTATTATTTTGAGTGAATTTCATGTGATTTGTTAAATCCTTAAGGACTTAAAGCATCAGTTTATCTGAAAGGCGGTTTAGGAATTTGCTTTATTTATTCAAAAAATGTTCTTAAACATTTTTTTTAAAATTCATTGGAAAAATATCAAGATTTTAACAAATTTAATCTCTTATTTTTTTAATTTTTCTTAAATTTTCTTATTCAAGTTTATTGCAATTTCATTAATTAATTAAATTTATTACATCAAGGCCCAAAGATAATTATTTTCAATTAACTAAAAGTTTATAAACATTTTTTTCTATTTCATCTAAAAGTTTATTAAAATTTTAAGCTTTTTTCTAAGTAGAAATAAACAATTATTTAAAATTAATTACACCATAAAGACATAAATTACGTGATTTGTTTATTACTAAATTCCAAGAATTTTGTAATAAATATTGAAAATTCATTTAAATAGAAATCTTAAAAACAACTCTGTATTTTTTATTATTATGCACAGTAAGAGAGAGAGAGAGATAGAGAAAGAGAGTGGGAGTAAAGTAAATATACATACTCTCTTTCTTGTTTTCAAAAACAAAGTAAAAAAGTAATGACACATGCGAGATTTTTTACCAAAAAGGGAAATTCCCCAATTTTTTTTTAAAGAATTTCAAAAAAATATTTTCTGAAAAAAAATCTTTGAAAAAAAAAAATATTAATTCGAACAAAAAATCCTTTTTCCTTATATTTTCTACAAAATTTTTTTATTATTTTCTCCTTTTTTTGTTATTAAATTTTTAATAAAAACCACCCACCCAATACATCATTTCATTGTTGTTATTTATCTTCTCCCTCATTTTTAATTATTTTCTCTCAATTTCTCACACTCTCTTCTTCTTTGCCACTCTCATTTTAATAAATTACACATTAAACATGATGCCACACTTCTAAACAGCAACAACAACATTTTAACATGTGTAATGTTTTATTAAAAATTTTCTTTTTATCCTCCCCTCCGCCATTTAAATCCCCCTCTCTTCTATTCACTCGTTAATCTCTCTTACTCTCTTTTTATAACATTAACTTAATAATAAAATATTTTATAGAATTTTTTATTGTTTTCTTATGCCTGCGTAACCAGAGATCTGCTAACAAAATTACTAATAGAAAAGAGAGTGAGAGAGAAAGAGAGAGCGAGCAAGACTCTAGGATATAGTAATCATGTTTACATTTACATACTCATTGTTTTTGTTGTTTTTTTGTCTATTAGAGCTCTTTAGAGAGCCCAGATATTAAAATACATGTAGACATTATGGCTGGTTAACAATAAAAAAATAACAACAACAAATATAATAACAAAAGAAAAAGAAAAACAGAAAAAGCTGCACAATTACGAGAACAAAAACAACAACATGACAAACAAAAAATCAACAAAAACAGAAAATCATCAACAACATCACATCGTCATGAAAACAACAACATTAGAAACGATGTTGACAATTAAACTGAGAAAATATGATTAAAAAAAGCAAATTTTGTGATAAAATCTGCATTTAAGCAAATTTAGAGAATGTTGTTGATAAATTTTTGATTAACAAATATTTTCGATAAATATTTTTTTTTTTGAAAATTTTTTAAATTTATAAATTTTCTATTTAAAAAAATTTTCGATAAATTTTCTATTTAAAGAAAATTTTCGATCAATTTTCTATTTATAGAAAATTTTCGATCAATTTTCTATTTATAGAAAATTTTCGATCAATTTTCTATTTATAGAAAATTTTCGATCAATTTTCTATTTATAGAAAATTTTCGATCAATTTTCTATTTATAGAAAATTTTTGATCAATTTTCTATTTATAGAAAATTTTCGATCAATTTTCTATTTATAGAAAATTTTCGATCAATTTTCTATTTATAGAAAATTTTCGATAAATTTTCTATTTATAGAAAATGTTCGATTAATTTTCTATTTATAGATAATTTTCGATTAATTTTCTATTTATAGATAATTTTCGATCAATTTTCTATTTATAGATAATTTTCGATCAATTTTCTATTTATAGATAATTTTCGATCAATTTTCTATTTATAGAAAATTTTCGATCAATTTTCTATTTATAGAAAATTTTCGATCAATTCTCTATTTATAGAAAATTTTCGATCAATTCTCTATTTATAGAAAATTTTCGATCAGTTTTCTATTTATAGAAATTTTTCGATCAATTCTCTATTTATAGAAAATTTTCGATAAATTCTCAATTTATAGAAAATTTTCGATAAATTCTCAATTTATAGAAAATTTTCGATCAATTCTCTATTTATAGAAAATTTTCGATCAACTTTCTATTTATTGAAAATGTTCTATTTAGAAAAAAAGTTTTGGTAAATTCTCTATTTAGAAAATTTTATTTTTTTTATAGAAAATTTTCATAAATTTGTTTCTTTGATAAAAGTTTGAATTTTTTGATATGTAGTATTTAAGCGTTTTTTTAAACCGCTTAAGTGGCATTACTCTATTAGACAATTTGTGTAATTTTTTGTTCTGATGCCCACTGCAAAACTCTTTTACTGTACAACAAACATTTGCCACTCAACCTTTACAAAAACAAGAAAAAAACAGCAAAAGAAAAACACAACAACATGAAATACAAAAAAAAAAAAAAGAAAATACAAAAACAAAAAATTTTGTTGTATCTACAACACACAACTGAAAAATCTACCCTCAGTTTGCGAGACGTTAATATACACTTTGGCTTCTTACTATAACCACCAAAGAAAAAAGAATCTAACAAAATAATTTTTTTTCATTAAAATATAAAAAAAATATAATTAAAAAATTATATTAATTTGTATTATAAAAAAAATAAAATAAATAAAAAATAATAATAAAATTTATATAAAAATTTATATAAAATTCTTTTTTGTACAAAAAATAAAATAAAAAAAACGCGTTAAAATAAAAAGAAAATCCAAATACGAGAAATTTTTGTTATAAAGAAAAAGAAGAAAAAAAATTTTATTCCAATTTTTTTCTCACTACGAAGCCAATTTTTTAAGGCAAAACGAAAATTCACGAAGCAATATTTTATTGTTGAGCTACAAAGAGGCAACAAAAAAGGGAAACGAAGAAAAATCACCAGAAAATTTTCTATTAAAAAAATTAATAAAGTAGAAAAACCCGGAAGTTATCGAAACAGATTTCTAATTCACTAATTATCGTTAAAATTTGTAAAAAGGCAAAATTTAATAAAAAATTAAAGTACAAAAGAAATTTATAAAAAAATAAGTTAAAAAAATCGCTAAAAATTAATTAACGTTTTAAGCGTTAGAAAAAAAATAAAAGGAAAAAAATTCATAAATTTAGAAAAAAAGTGCTCTTGTTTCAAAAATAAAGAAAATCACTATTAAAACGCCAAAAATTAAGGAAAACTCCCAAAAAACGCTTTAATTAAAAAAAGTTAAATCTTTTGAAAGAAAGAAAATCTCAAGCAAATAACCTCAATTTATTCCCCCCCAAGAAAAAGAAAAAAAGCCACCTTAACTCCTCCTTTGAAAAAAATCTATAAATCTACTCTACTTAACCCGAAAATAAAGTTAAAAAAGGACTCTTATAAAACGTCTTAAATAAAACGTGAAAGCGAAAATTGTTGAAAAAAAGAAAAAAATTAAAAATTAACGAAAAATATTTTCCCGCCGTTTTGTAAAAAAAAAATAAGAAATATTTAAATAAGTTTCCTTCATAACCCTCGTTTTCCGATTAAAGCAATATTTATGGAAAATAAAAATAATTTAGAAATTGCTTTTAATAATGGAAGTATATTTGTAAAAAGGTAATTTTATGTGATTTATTGTTATTATTATTTTTTTTAATTCATAATTTTTCATAACAAAAATTACAATTTTCCGTTATAAAACTTTAAGCAGATTAAGCAAATATTTGATCAAATAATTTTTATCAATATTTTCTAATAATGAAAAAATTTAACAGAATCTAGAAATAATGCTGAAAAAATTTTGAAAAGCGATATTATTTAAAGTTGACAAATATTTCATCAAAATATTTGTTTAGTCTGCCTCATCAAATATTTGCTTAATCTGAAAAATTTTTAAACTTCAAGCTGAACATTTTTTTTTGAAATAATTTTTCAAAAATTTAGAATGAATGGGAAATAATTTTGAAACCACAATTAATAAGAAAAATAGTTTTATTTTAATAATAATGAATTCAAAAAGTTAAATTACGAAAACTGAACATAATATGATCAGAAACGTCGAATAATATGATTATTGAAATTATGTTAATAAAGTAAAAAAAATCACTCCTAAATTAAAAATGGGAACTAGTTTTGAAGCCACAATTAATTAGAAAAATAGATAAATTAAAAAAGGCAATTTAAGGTTAAAAATATATGATTAGAAATTGAAAATGATATGATAATTCCAATCATATGAAAGTAGTCTTATAAAAATCTGCAAATAATTTTATATATATTTTGCACTCCTAAATTAGGATTTATATTGGAACGATATATGAGGAAAAGTTGTTGTTAAGGACTGTAACTTTAAGAAAAAATTATTTTACTCACCCTGTATCGGCAGACCTCATGATACAGGGTGCCTAAATTTCCCTAATACTAGTATGATAAAATTGTAAAAAATATTTCAATTAAAATTGAAATCCAAAATACAAGTCCTATTAAGCTGTCATGTATTAAGAATGCTTTCAGAAAAAAATTATCACAAACACCCTGTTGTAAAAGTAAATGAGTTACAGGGTACCAAATTTAAGATTACTTTAACTTTAAATTATTTTAAATAATAAATGTAGAAGGTCAATATAACATATAACAATTCATAATAAAATGAAATTGTAATTAATTAAAAGAAAAATTGTGTTTTGAACACCCTGTTACAGCGTGCCAAAATTTTCTTAATTATTTCTTGGCAATAAAAATCTTAAACTCCAACTAACAAATTTTAATAAATTGATATGTATTAAGAAATTGTAATAAATATCTTAAGCTTTTAAATAAATCATATTTGAAACACTCTATTATATTGGTTATTATGTCACAGGGTGGCAAAGTTTCTTGATTTCAAAATTTCAAGAATTTTTTTTTACTTGAAATCAAAATTTAGTAATAACTTTTTATGCGCAAATAACAAATCATATGGAATGACGATGTATTAGGCAGTTGTAGGGAAATATATAAGCTTTTAGAAAAATGTTATAACAAGCACCCTGTTGCAATAGTTATCGAGTTACAGGATGCTTAAGTTTAACAATTTATAAAATTTTTTTGTCGGTGTTATAATCGAAATGGCATGAAATATATATTAATAATATTTTGAAAATTATTCATATTGTAGTAAATGATGTCATAATTAAGAACTTATTCAAATTTATTATTATTTTAACACCCTGTTGTAATCTAAAATACTTAAAAGGGTGTCGATAAAATTTAAAAAAAATTAACTTTTGTTTTTGACAGATTTCTTCAAAAAATCCCCAATATGAACGGGGAAAAGGGGTATTATGGATCATGATCTAGACTTTTATAAATGTCAAAATGTAACCACCCTGTAGTTACGAAAAATTTTGTGACAGAGTAATAAAGTTAATGACATCGGAGAAGAGTTGAAAGTCTAAAATTTGTATTCTCCTTTTTCTCAAATTATTTTTATGTTTCTGATCGTATAGAAATTAATTGATATGGACTTGTAGTAGCGAAGAATCTGAGCTTACAGAAAATTTACCTACGTATAACCCTGTTTTTAAGAACGTTATTATATAAAGAATCTTTATATCGTTTCCATTATTGCAGTTAATTTCCTAAACTTAAAATCATGTGAAAATGTAACAATTTTAGAAGAGGACCTAAACTTTCAGAAATGGGTTGTTTCAGCCACCCTGTTAAAATGCATTAAAATATAAAGGGTGCTAAAGATAAGCACTTCAAGTAAGAAACTATTTTATTAGTTTTCATATAATTTTTAGCAAATGTCTTAAGTTTTATTGTACGGAGAAATTTTAGAGCAGAGTTTAAGCCTTCAGAAAAGATAACTTGTTAACTCCTAGTTGTATTTAAAGGTAAAATACAGGGTGTCAAATATATCGTTAGTTCTGCATAATAATTTTAAATAACTTTAATTTTTATCGCTTAAATAGTTTTACGTAACGAGTTTGAAAATATGAGAAATGAGGTCTTAATCTTAAAAAAAAATATTATTGGGAACACCCTGTCTTTATTATAATTGAAACTTCTCTCTAAATAATCGCACACTTAAGCTCTTTCCACGAAAACGAATCAACAGCTGTTTCTTTAATGTTATTTTAACATTAAGTGTTAAATTTCTTCAGTTTATGTTATAAATCACATAAAAGTGCTAAACGACCAATCGACCAAAGAAAAAAGCCTCGCCCAAAAATTAAGTCACATTAGGAATTTATGAAAATGAAATTTCAGTACAAAAAAAAAAAACTTTTTAAATATTTTCGAAAATGTAATTATTTTTTGAAATTTCGCTATAGAAACTTTATAGAAAAAAGAACTGTTATTTAACTGAAATTCCCCCCCCCCCACAACACACAGACCAAAAGTTTCAAAACTTTATTGGTCCCTGGTGGAAATGAGAACTTTTTGTTACAAAACCAAAAGTCTTTAAGTCTTTTTAAGAAAAGACACCTTTTGACATTAGAAAATAAACAAGTAAAAATTCTATATGTGGCCATGACGAATCTTCAATACCTTCCACTACAAAAGCGGGTGCAGTAAGTACGTTATGTTTCGTACTTACGCACTCTCACATGTACTCACAGATGTATACAAAAGTTTTTCTTATGTAATAGAAGAATATTAAATAAGTCACGAAATTAGTTTTATTTTTGACTATAACTATATATAACTATAACTGAACCGATTTCGATTATAATTGAAATAATAATGAAGTACATATAACTTAATATTATGGCAAAATTTCATTCGAATTTATCGATTTATAATTGACAATTTTTGTGAAAGCTCTTGGCTTCAGATATCGATCTATATCTTTTTATATACCGAACTTAATTTTTTGGTTTTTAATATAAAACTTCTCAGGACTATAACAAATATTCAGACCTAATTTTATTGAGCTCTTTCAATTATTGTGGAGGGGAGCGTGCCATCAACAGACACAAAGGCTGAACTAGCTAAATCGGCTCAGATTTTGATTTGATGCAAGAATATATACACTATGGGATCTTAGAGGAAACCTTCATAGCGTTTCCACTTGTGGTTTGGGGAGTTTATAAAAAGAAAAACTTTTTCGTAAAGAAAAAAATTCTATAATTTAAAAACAATTTTTTAAAATAAATATTTGGTCAATAAGTCATTATTCGCACACATATACACACACACGCATAAAAAGAAATTATTAAATTTTATATAAAAAATGTTTGAAAATAAAATAAATTTCTTTGTTTTCTATTGAAAACTGAAATATTGAATTTAAAATAAATACAATTTCAATAAAATTATTAAACATCAATAAAAATATTGAAATATTGACGAAGAAGGAAAAAAAAGAGTAAACAAAAAATTATTAACAAATAAAAAAAAATTATGGATGAATTATAAATATTTACCAAAACGATTTAAGAGCAAAAAAGAAATCTAAATAAAATAAAGGTCATAGAAAAGTTATTATGGATTTATTGTTTACTTTCGTAAATGACACACAGACATGTAAAGGAATTGAATGAATAATTGACAGTTAAAGATTTTGAAAAGTTTTTTTTTTTTTTTTTTTTTTTTTTGTAATAAATAATAAAGAAAATATTTTCAAAATTATAATATTTAAGGAGTGAGATCGATATATTCTTAACATGTATTTTTCATGTATGTTCCGAAACACTTTCATAGTGATAACGCTTTCAGTCACTTTGCTCGATCGGGTAGTCCAACTCCGTTTTGTCTGCTCTTCAATTGTAATTTGACAAGAGCTCAATATCTCTTTACTGTCCTTAGCTCTGGGCAGTTTGAAGGATTTGTCTCTGTTGGTACAAATACCTCAACATTCTTCTTGTACTACTCAAGGCCTTACCGGAAGCCTAGTCAGACCAAAAATAAGTGGAAACTTTATGAAGTCTTACGAATGGAGTCAGACTTTTTTGTATATTATTCTGTGATGTAATTTTGGTATTTATAGAGCCCTTGTAACATTCCAAGATGTTCTTGGGAAATTAGACCACTTTTGTGTCATAAACATAAAATTATTGATCAGGAAGTTTTAAAATAAGTTCCATTTTTGGCCTGGAAATTTTTCGCAGACTTCCTGTCAGGAACTTTTTTTAGCCTTGACTGTTTTTAAACCTGCATAAGCTTTAACTTTTCGTACCAAATAGTCCGAGCACTGAGCTAACTGGGCTGCTCTCCTGCCGGATGTAATGGGAGCTCTTTTAAAAAATGAGTTTGACGGCAGACATTTGGCCAACCCTTTTTCAGGACCAATGGATTTTGTTGGCATTAAACTTAATAACTGACATGTTTTACAAAGTTTACTTAACCAAATAAAGTTAAAAGTTTTTATGAAAAACGTGTGTTGGGAATTTCTCGATCTGACTCTCGTTTCCAAAAAATTAGTGATTTCTTTAATTTTGAACTACGTTTTTTTGTGAATTTTAATCGAATTTTCCTTTTTTCCAACATTTTTTTTAATCGTTTAGTTGTTCGAAAATTTATTTCTCATTCGAACATTTATTTTAATATTCGAAATTAAGTTTCATTTGATTTGAAATTTTATTTAATTTTCTTAGAAATGTAAATAAAGTTTTTTTAAAATAATTCGAACAAGTTCTTCTGGCTTTTTTTCTATTGAAAATTGTTATTTGATTATAGCGAATGTTTTCGAACAGTTTGAAATGTTCGAAATTTTTCCTATCGGAAATTATGAAAACAAATTCGAACATTCCCATTTTTGAAAATATATGTCTTTATTCCTTTTGGTTTTCGAATATTTATTTTATATTCGAAAATTCATTTTCGCAAATTTTGATTTTTTTTAAATTTTTCGAATTTCACGTCTTCGTTTGAAATATCAAATTTTCGAAAAAAAAATCATTCTGAACTTAAAGAAAAATCTTGAAAACATTTACTGAAATTTTTAGAATTTTCCACAAATTCTATTTGAATAAGAATTTTTTAATTTTTAAATATTAAAAGTAATTTTTTCTTCTAAATTTTTAATTTAGGATATTTTTTTTTTTTTTAATTCTTGGAATTTCGAATAAAAATTGAAAAAAAAATCTGATTTGTTTAAGAACTTAACGTCTTAGAAATAATAAACTTAAAATTTTTTTAAAGAAATTTTCTGAGTATTCTAGTTTTGTTTGAAAATGCTAATAAAATTTGTTTTCGAATTTTATTTTTGTCCTAATATTTTTATTTAAAACTTTCGAAATCTTGTAATTTGCAAAAAAATGAACATTTTTCGAATAAGATTTTTTGATGTTACAATTTCTGACTTTTTTTTGAACCAAAGATATTTTTATAGAATTTTGAAGATTTTTCATTTATACAGTTTTTTCTTTCGGATGTAGATTTCCTACTGTTTTCGACATTAAACTTATCGAAATTTTAGTTTTTAAATGTTATTTATATGAAAAACATTTATTTGAGTTTTTAATTGGGGACTTCGAATTTTTTTAGAATATTGAATTTTATTGAATATTCACTTATTTTAAATTATCTGAAATAATAATTATTTAGAAAAAAATTTTGATTTATAATTATTTTGATATGATCATTCGCCGGTTTTTCAAAATATCGAATCAAATTTTTTCGAACATGCAATTTTTTGGAATTAAATTTTTTAAATTAAAAAAAGAGAATTAAGGAAAATATTCTTTCCAGTTTTGCTTTTCGAAATTTAAAGTCAAAATCTGAATGTTCGAAATTTTTTTTTTCGAACATTCAGATTTTTTTTAATTTTTCAATACTTGGATAATATATTCCAATTTATGTTGAAACTGAGATTTTAAGTCTGAAAATTGTTTTTCAAGTTTTCTCAAAAAGCTAAGAAATTTAACAGCCATCTTTTTTTTATAAATATTTAATTTAAATCCCGAAAGTTTAGAACAAATATTGTAAATTTTTATAAAATTTCACTTTTTCGAAAATATTTCATTTAAAACTCTAAGTTATTTCATTCGATTTTCATTGAATTTTGTAATTTTTTAAATGGTGACGTATGATTAATATTAAATATTAAAATATTTTACCTAATCGGCTGTAACTCTGGTAATAATAAAGATATGTTAATCCAATTTTTTGCTAACAAAACATAAGACTATAAAGCATTAATTGAATACTCAAATAATTTATTAAATATTTAAAAATTCTTGCAAAAATATATTTAAATTATAAAATTTATAAATATTTTTCCAAAAATTTCTTAAAATTTTTAACATTTTTTAAATAAATTCTAACTAAATCTAAATAAACTTGTTTGCCAGTTAAATCCTCTTGAAACCATAAGGTTTCCTTAAATTGTAATTTCTAGAAAATTTTTATTTTCCAAAAAATATACTTCATTATTGTGATGATGATGATCTTTGTTTGTTTGTCCTTATTATCCAGTGACCTTTTGATATTATTTTTCTCTATTGTTATTTTTGGCATTAAATTATCTTCCTAAGTAAATAATATTATTTTTGGGTTTGTTTAACTGTGTGTGTGTGTGTGTAATTTATTTTCGCCTTCAAAGAAAGTTTAAATAAATTTAAGAAAAAAAATTTAGTTAAAGTTAAGATGAGCTCATCACTACCAGAGTAAAGTAATCATCATCATTATTATATTCATTATGATGGATTTTAAAATAATTATACCCTCTCCACCACATGTGGTGAAGAAATTAACTTAGTCATTCTGTATGTAACGTTAAGAGGTAATAATCTCAGACCCCATAATGTCTGTCCCTCTGTATGAGTGTCTGTCTGTTGTTGGCACGCTCACATTCACAATGATTGACAGAGCTCAATGAAATTTGGCCTGAGTATTTGTTAAAGTGCTGAAGACGTTCCTATTTAAAACCAGCATAATCGGTTTAGTATATTGAAAGATATAGACCGATATCTGATGCGATCTACAATTTCAAACAAAAAACTTTTAATTGAATTATAAATCGATTCAATTACTTCATTATCATTACATTCATCAGTGATTGTGTATGTACGAAACATAACGTATTTACTTTACACTCATTTGTGATGTACGGTATTGAGGATTCTACATAGTCGAATGTTTTAACATTTAATTTTATTACTGTGAAAAGAAAATAATTAATTTCTTTTGAAAAGTAGTTTTGGATTTTCTTCTTGAACTTTTCCTCCTCCAGCTTTAAGCTTTTGAAAATGTAGTTTTTTTCTAGAATATTTTGTAATTTATTAACCAAAAGTTCTATTTTTAAAAGTTTAGAAACTTTTATTTGTTTATCGAATTCTTTAATTCTTTTAATTTTTTTTCAACAGTATAATTTACATATTTTTCGCATTTGTGAAGAAGACTTCACTAGATCGTTGCACAGTGGGTTTAATTTAAAAAAAAATGAAAAATGAAAAGCTACGAAAGCTTGATTGTCACAGAAATATGAACAATATGAAAACTATAGAGGAGAATTTAAGTTTTCAAAGTATTTGTCTATAAACCACCCTGTTGTCACTCAAATCATGATACAGGGTGTTAAATATGATCGTATATATTTGTTTTATTTGAAATAAATGAAAAGCTCTAAAAGCTTAGATGTCAGAGAAACGTTAACCACATGGAATTTATATAGGAGAATCTAAGCTTTCGGTATAGCTGACTTTCAACCACCCTGTTCTAATACATATAAAGGAACAGGGTGTTAAATATAATCATCAAAAAATAGATTTATCTTATTGAAATTAATAAAAAGCTTTAAAAAAAGCTTATATGGTACAGAAAGATAAACAACGTGAAAACTGTAGATGAGAATTTAAGCTATCAAAATATTTGTGCATTAACCACCCTGTTGTTATAAAAATCATGATACAGGGTGTTTAAAAATTATCTTAATTTTTGTCATAAATAAAAGTCATTAAATGAATAAAAAGCTTTGAAACCTTAAATGTCAAAGAAGCTTCATCAATATGAAAGCTATAAAGGAGGATCTTAGCTTTGAGAATATTTATCGTTCTACCATATGATCATTATGAATAAGATTTTTTTAACTGAAAAAAACCTTAAAAACTTCAAATTATAAAAAGCTCTGAAACCATTTAAGCTTTAAAAATAACCTTGCGATTATAGCTTTTGGAATACAGGGTAACTTATTGTATAGTTTCTATAAATTAGCTCCTTTAAAACTGTTTCTTGTATACATTATCTACCTCTTTTTATTGCATCCAGTCCCACTGTACTGTTATCGCTACTTAAATTTCCTTCTCATCTCTCTTAGCTGTCATATTGAAATGAAACTTTTTCTCTATTTTTGATTTTATTGTAATTTTTATGACATGTAATGGCCAATAGACGTCATTATAGATTTTAGATAAAAATGTTAATAGATTTTTTCTTTTATTGTTGTTGTTGTTTTTGTTGTTTTTCTATATTCATTGAATTATGTTGTTAGTTTTTTGTTGGAGCTTAAAGAAAATCCGTTTTTATTTTATGAAATGTAAATTTGATTTTAGAGGTGTGCTTTTCTTTGGCGCTTTGTACTGTAATCTTAATTATGATGGTTATTTTAATAAAATTAAAGATTTTTATCTAAAGAAAGGAAATTAGTTTAGATTGAATGTGGCGAAAGAGATATTAATAGAAAATTTAATTCGATAACAGAAACATTTCAAAGAAAATTAAAGAAATTGATAAGAAACACATTTTTGGAATAAATGAAGTAAAGAAATTTATTAAGTTAATTTTGAATATCATAATTAAGTTATATATGTGTTGAAACCATGCAAAATCGACTTTAATAGAGTATTTAAATTTTATTTCTAGCTTAAGTCAATCAAATTTTATTAGCACATTAGATAAGAATACTGGGTGGCGTATAATTGATATTAATTCAAGGAATTTTCTATTAAATATTTAATAACTTTTTTAATAATAAAAATTTATACGGTATTTTTCATGTTATTAAATCTATAGAATTTTAAATTAATGCTGTTAAAAACATGCGATTTTAACTTAATTTTTTATTTAATTAATAATGTCCGTCCTTCTGTCTTGCTATGAAAATATTTTTCATGTCCTACAACCAACTAAAATTTAATACAAGTCCTTTCTGTATTATCCTTTTACATTTTAAATTGTGTAAATCAAATTTCCTTAAAAAATTTTCGAATAAATAGGAATTATTAATTCAGTCCTAAGAGACGTATGATTAATATAAATTAATTACTTATATCACGAATTTTACCATAACTTTTTTAAATATAGAAATTTTTTAATCAAACTTGTTGCTAATAAAATTACAGATTTTATGGCTATAACCTAACATAAAATTTATTTATAGAGACCCTTTTTAATTATGTAATAATGTCTGTCCTTCTGTCTGTCTGTTATAATATTTGTAAAATCTTGATGGAAAAAAAATCGCCAAAAATTCATTTATGAAGTGAGACAAAAGATAGTTTGTAAATGGATGGTCCTTATAGATCTCTAAAAATGACTCTTTTTTGAGAAGGATATCTGTTACAGTTTTAGAGATGTTCAAGTAGAAATTAATATTAAATCAAATTTTTCCCTTGTATTTTTTTAATCTTTTTAAGTTAGGGAGCTTAATGAAGGACCTTATTTTTTCAAATAACTTGATACTTGATTCAATATAAAATTCTAAAAAATACTGTCTTAATAACTATGACAATATATAAATCAGTTAAAAAGTTCTGTCAATCGGAAGTTGAAACTTTGAAAAAATTTTAATCTTTTTAGATTTTTTTTTTTCAAAAACATGATAAAATTTATTGAATCAATCAATTTAATCAAATCGCCAAGCTGGAATTATCTTTAAATTATCCTTAGGATATAGTAATATCTGTAAGGTAAACACCCCAAAAGTATTTTTTGCGGTACAGCCTTCAAAATGACTGAGCGGTCATTTTAGCGATAAAAAGAAACATTTTTAGATATGTTTCACAATGATTAAAATTTTGGGTATTTCCGCTTGAAAATGTGGAAACCTTTTTAATTCCCAGATTTAAATTTCAAATAAATATGAAATTTATAACTTGACTAAAAATTCATCCTAAACTAGTCTGCTTCTAGTTAAATTTAGTTATTTTTAGTAATTGTGGCCAACTTTGAAGAATCATCGAATACGTCTATGACCATATAGGCTCTTGAAATCCTCCAGATTTATTCTAAAATACTTGAACTCTTACCATGTAAAATTTCATTTAGATATCTTGCATGGTTCAAAAGTTAAAGAAATATTTCCAAAAAATCGATTTGGCCACACTGTGTGACGTATGATTAATATTAATTAAGAAGTTATTTTACTAATTTGGCTAAAACTTTTTTGGAAGTAAAGCTAGACTTTTCATTTTTTTACTAGTAATACTTAAGATCTCAAGGAAGACATTAGTTAAAAAATAATTCAAAATTTTTTTTAAAAATTGTGGAGTATTTTAATGAAATAATTTTAAGTTAAAGCTGTTAATTGCGGCAAAAGAAACTATGAGCAAATAATATATTTATTTTTTATTCATATAACAATATTAAAAGCTTTGTAGTATTTATTAAATCATAAAATAATTTCCTAACTTGCTTTTCAATCATCTCGGGATGTCCGTCCTTCCGTCTGCTCTAATATAATATTTCATTCAATTTTATTTTTAAAATTTTTTTCCTTCAAAATAAAATTCTTCAAAAAGTTTCGTGTTGTTTATTTTAATTTAAATTCAATTTTCTCTCAAAAAAAAAAAGAAACTTTTGAACAAAATATAGAAATTCCTTTTATTTCCCTTTTCTTATTACTCTCACTTCATTCAATAATTTTTTTTTATTTATAAAACACTTTACTCAATTACATTTACATTTCATTATATTCCATACAACAACAACAATAATAATGCAGAAAGGTAAAAAAAGTTCTTTCATTCAACTTTTTTTTTCGCACACATTTAAAACTTAGACTAACACAACATTGAGGTGAGTAAGAGATAGAGAGAGAGGAAAGAGGAAATGAAAAAGGATAAAACATTCTTTTAAACATGATAAACCGCTAACCACTATGAGATATTCCTGCCCCACAGGGAATAGAAGAAGACATGTTTAAAGAAAAGTAACAAGAAAATAAAATAAATAACTGTGAGAGAGACACGTACTCAAGAACGCATCTAGAAGAACGGAAAAATAGAGGAAAAGATATGGAAAACTTTTGGTTCAGTCTTTTCTTTAGCTACAATTTTATTTGTATACCCTACACCACCACAAGCGGTGTAGAGGTTATATTTACTTTGTCATTCTGTGTGTAACGTTTAGAAGGAATCATTTCAGACATATATATTCTTGCATCAAATCAAAATCTGAGGCGATTTAGCTAAGCAATAAATGCAAAATAATTGACAAAACTCAAAAGAATTTGGCCTGAGTATTTGTTATAATCCTGAGAAGTTTCCTATTTCAAGTCAGCATAATCGGTTTATTTAAGCTATAGACCGATATCTGAGGCAACCTTTATATTCAAGGAAAGAGCTGTCATAAAATTGTCAATAATATATCGACAAATTAGAATGATATTCTGTCATTATATTAAGTTATCTGGACTTCATTACCATTCCAAAAAAATGGTCAAAATCGGTCCAGTAGAAAAAAAGTTATAGCCAGAAATATAACAGACTTTGTGACGCATTAAGTGTTCATGTGTTGTGTTCAATAAAATCTCTTTTATAACGTATACATTACTGAGTGTATGTGTGAGTGTGTATATAAGGAATATAATGCATTTACTTCACACACACTTGTGGTGAAGGGTATTGAAGATTCGGCATAGAATTCTTAATTGTTTCTTTTTTGTTTAGTCGGTTACAAGGAACACAATTTGCTTTTTACATCAATTTCATAGAAGATGAGAAAAACTAAAAAATAAAATAAAAATAAATAAAAAATATAATAAAAGTAAAGAAGGAAAAAATAGTTTTTTTTTATTCTGTGATTTCTTTTTTATTTTATACACACACTCACATTTAAACCGACACGAACATTCTCTTCTCAACCAACCTTGACCTGGAAAATATATTATATATATAAAATATACAAATACAGACATATACATATGTAATAATATGCTCTCTCACACGTTTGCATATACATACATATGAAATTTTATTATAGAGGAAAAACAGCAGCAACAATAAATACATAATAATAACAATAACAACAAAAAGTAGCAGCAAATAAAAGTAGGAAAAAAATCAACTGCAACAACATCATCTTAAATTGTTTTTTTCTTTCTTTTTTCTATATATATAAAACTACATATGCATATGTATATGTATGTAATGGTAGTAGTTGTTATTGTGTGAATATATATTTTTATTATTATGATAGTTGTTGTTGGTGAAATGTGGTTTTTATATAAAAAAAACGTATGAGAACTCTGTAGTTCAGTTCGAATATAAGAATTTTACAACATTCGCATGCCGAGAAATATTATTTCGCAGTATGTTTGTCGTAAACATTTATTGTTATCACCAACATGTTTATTTTTGAGTTTATTTCATTTTGTTAAAAAAAAAAATTTCATTGTTTTAATAAAATAACAATATGTTTAGTGGTAATAACAATATTTTTATTGACGATAACAATAACTATTTTTATAAATGCAAAATCACAATGTCAATAAACAAACCTTTTATAACATTAACAATATTTTTTTTTGTTGTAATAACAATATTTTAGTAATAACAACAATAACTATTGTTATTTATGCGAAATCACAAAGCGAATAAACAAATTTTTTAGTTATGGTAACAATATCTTATAACAATAGTATGTTGCTTCTCGTTTATGGTTATCGCAAACATATTTTTTTCTGCATGCTACAATAGATGTAAATAAAGATAAAGATGGAATGAATATTAAATTTAAGGATTCTGATATTTCTAACTTACAAAAAATGGAGCTACACTCGCCGAACTGTGACTTAGAACCACTACTAAGTCTATTTAACGATGTCCCTCCGTCTGTCCATTTAATATTTACATATACTTCACAGGTCGAAATTTTTTAAATATTTTAATAAAGTTTTGGTACATGTTATTATTTTGACTCAAAGATAAAGCCTTTTCTAACATGCGATCCAACATCTCAGGTAGCTCCTTTAAAAATATCCTTCCAGAATGGTTTGCTAAACTCATAAAATCCAGATATTAATTTAAATTTAACAAAATGAGTATTACATTACTCCAAGTCCACTCGCCAAATTTATAGAAGATCGATCTAGATATAACAGTAGCTCCCACTTTAGACTTACTTTCAAAAATCACTTTAAAGTGCATAATTCTGTTCACTTAAGGGTGGCAATTACCACGGTTTAATCTTACAAATTTTATCATTAGCATGGCAGGAGGGGTATGACAGCTTTGTCTAAACGGGTCATGGACTGTGGATTGGCGATATCTTTGACTTCTCGTGATTATGTGGGGGCCCATAGCTGTATAAATTTGAAGACCCTTAGGCAAAAGTGGTTGAGCAGACGGTGCTTTAGGGAACTTAAGGATCTCATTGGCTACAGGTTGGAAGAATCCAATAGGGATTATAAATAGAATCGAATAGATAGGACGAAGCCTTTTGGGGGAATTTTTGATGCTTTCAATTCTTTATCTTTTCCCCACATAAGTAGTCATGAGGGTATAAAGTAACTTTGTCATTCCATGTGTAATGCCAAGAACGAATCATCGAAAATGGCAATCAATTTATATATTTTTGAATGAAACCAACATCTGAGTCGATCTAGTTATGTCCTTCGTGCGCTCATATCCACAATTATTTACAGAGCTCAATGAAATTTGGCCTAAATATTTTTTATTGTCCTAAAAAGTTTTCAATTGTAAATCAGGCCAAATGGGTTCCGTAGGAAAATGTTATAGATCGTTTCTAAGAGAACTTGGTTTACGGTGCGAGGAAATGTTCTCACAATTATTTAGTACTCGATCGTGTCGAATTCGACGTAGCCGAATTTACCATTCTTTATTGTTTTCTTTCAGTTGCGTTGTCTGGGTGTTGGCCCAACCTATCTATATCTAAATATTTTTAAACAATCTCTCAGACTCTCAGAAAGGTTGTTGTTTAATGGAACTTCTAGAACATTTTCAGAACTGTTGGGTTTTGTTACTAACAACAGTTGCTTCTTCGTTATGTTGCTGCTCATGATATTTATTATTTCTTACTTAAAATAGTTTTCTTTGAATAAAAAACAAAACTTTTTCATTTAGTTTATTTTGTAGATGAATAATTTTTTGGAAAGAATAACAAAAAGAAAAACTATTTAAACAAAAGTGTTATTTACAAAGAACAAAGTTTTCTATTATTCCCAAAAGGACAGTGGATTTCATAGCAACACATTTGAGAATTAGAATTTTAGTCTTAATTTTATTTTTATTTAATTTTTGTTGAAATTATGTTGCCTTCAAACCACTGTTCTCTGATTATAAGCGTGTGACTACGTCATTTATTATAATATTGCATACAACAACTGCATTGGAATAATAACAACAACAAAAACATCAGAATATGGGTGTTAAATTACCAAAATCTTATTTAGAAATATGACAGTTTTTTATTCCAGCTCATTTTTTTCTTAATATAGAGTGAGATCGAAAAATTGTTAACACACGTTTAAAACTTTTAATTCAGGTATCTTTTTTGATCATGTTACCTTTGCAAAACATGACAGTTATAATGTTTAATGTCAAACAAGTAAAGATATAGTAAATCTGATTAAAATGAGTGACCAGAAAAATGTACGTTCTAATTCAACAAACCCCAATTAGGACCAACAAAAAATTGGTCAAGCATTCAAAGGTTAACTGACAAAATCTTTTCAATGTTACAAAACAGCTCTGGAGGAAAACTTGTACCAACAAAACCAACAAAAAATTGGTCAAGCATTCAAAGGTTAACTGACAAAACAGCTCTGGAGGAAAACTTGTACTTTGATAGAAATTCTGGTTCAGGTAGAAAGAAATGGTCCGCATAAGGTTTCTAAAGACAAAAGAATAGAAGTTATTTTCAAACACACGCGTAGGAAAGCAGCCCAGTTAGCTCAGTGCTCGGACTATTTGGTTTTGAAATATACAAGGCTTGAAAAGTTCCTGTACCTCCTGCATAGTGGATGAAGAAACGTATGTTATGGCAGATTTTTTGCATCTTTCTGGTGCAAAATGTTATGTTGCTAATGCTCGAGAAAAGGATTAGGATCCAAAAGCAGTCAAAATTTCCCAAAAAGTTCTTGGTACCACAAGTAATATGCAGTTGCGGCAAATGAAGCCAATCATGTATTACTAAGGTCTCTACGAATTCAGACTTCATAATGTGCTCACTTATTTTTGGCCTGATTTGGTACCCTGTCACTATGGTAAATAAGCCCTTGAGTGTGATATTTGTAGCAAGAGAATCAAATTCCCAAATCTGCCCGTAGCTAATCCCAGTAGGAAGAGAATGGGAGAGCACAAAAATGTGTTGGAGCAAAGCACCATAAAAACATTAAATGAAAAGTTTCCGAAAAATTATTATATTTTTACTGTAATACAAATTTCGCTGCAAGTTTTCGGTTAGTGTTTATTGCCATATATGTATGTTTAGAATTTTTTGGTTTATAGTTTGTTTTTGGAAAGATATGAAAACTTATTTTCTAATCTAAACATATCATTTCTATTTTTAGCTTTTTTAAATTAAACAGAAAAATAATTTTACAAACCATTTAGCAATTTTTCTAATGTATAGAGAATTTTTTTAATGTCATTTCCTCCTCAATGCTAACAGCATTTAGGTGGTACGATTTTTATTTAAGTTTTCCAGTCACGTATTCATTTAAATTTCATATAAAAATACATTAAAGCAAAAAAAGTTAAGTTTTTAACACTTCAGCAACATGTTTATAAACTTCTCTTCTACTTTTCTCTGTTGAAAACACTCAAGCAACATGTATTTATTGCTTTGTAATTGTGTTCTCTCTCTGTTTCACATATTTTATATTACCTGCCTAAAAGTATGCTTTATTATTATGATGTCTTGTTTTTATTATTATGAATTACAAAATTATTTAAAGAAAACACGTTGTGCCTTTATTCTTCTTCTTCTGGCCATTAAATGAAGTGTAACAAAAATTTTTGTAGGTTTTAAGCGTTTTTTTTTTTTGGAACGAGAAGAAGAAGAATTTCAAAAGGTTGAAATGCATAATTTTTTTTTCGTTTAATTTTACAACGTCGAAGCTGTTTTCCTCACAAGAATTCTTCTCAAGTTTATGTCAATTATTAACTTTTTTTCTTTTGGATGGAAAATTTTCAAGGTTTTTTTCAATGTTTTTTTGTTGTTGTATATTTTTGTAAGGACACAAAAATATGTTTTCTCTTTTTTTTAAAAAGAAATTGTTAAGAAAAGTTAGTAAGGAATCTTTGTTTTTCCTAGAAATTTTTAAAATAAAAAAAAATATTTTTTATTAAATTTTTCAAAAAAAGATTAAAATTAAATTCTACTTCCTGATCTATATTTTCGATTTTAACTCATATTTGGATTATAATAAAAATAATTCAATTCTGCTCACCCTTTTCGTTTATTGTCAGTGAAAAAGATCTTGGAAATGTTTTCATTATAATTTTATCTAAACACACATAATAAAACAAGTGTGGAAGAGGGTATATTAACTTTGTCATTCCGTGTGTAACGCTAAGAAGGAATCATATCAGATCCCATAATCAAAACCTTTCTCGATTTAACTATAACAGTTTGTCTGTCTGTTCTTGGCACCCACACATCCACAATAATTTTCCTAAGAATTTTCCAATCAAAACTAGCACAATTGGTTAATTATATTAAGAGATATAGACCGATATCTGAGGCTAATTAAAATTTCATGAAAAGAACTTTAATAAAATTGTCAATTTTAAATCTATAAATTACAAGGAAACTTTGTCGTAGTATTGAATTATATATATACTTCATTATTGTTCCAAAAATTATCAAAATCGATTCAGTTGAAAAGGAGTTATATCCTAAATATATAACAAATTTCATGACCCATTAAGTGTTCCTGTTTTATATTAAAGAAAACTGTTTTATATTGTATACGTTTGTATCTGTATGTTTGAGTGTGTATGTAAGAAACGTAACGTATTTACTTCACACACATTTGTGATGGAGGGTTTTGAAGATTCGACTTAGCCGAATGTAGCATTCTTACGTTTTTGGTATTTTTAGCTGGCTTTATGGTCAATTATTCAACAAGCGTTTAACAACAACCGAATTGTTGTCGAAAGAGATAATAAAACAAAAATGTACTTTAATTTATGAATATTAGATAAGTGATATCTAATACTAATGGAACAGAGTGACATGAAATTTTGGGAACAAGAAAAATTGAAAATTAATTTCCAACGGTCCTTTGGAGTAATATTTATACAAATGAATTCATTAATAGATCTTCACATATTAAATTACAATGAACTGTTGATTTAAGTCTCATTAGAGGTGATTCTTAATCTGATATTTGACTTGGATGTTTGTGAATTGGGCGATGTGGGAGGATAAATTTCAAGAAAGGAATAAATAAAATTTTTGGATTTAGATAAGAAAGAATAGGTTTGGTAGGTTAAATGGGTTTGGATTCAGATCGATGCGATTGATTGGATAGAACATATTGTTTCCATTGGGGAATGATAAAATTTATTGAGAACATCAAAATGGGTTTGCTTGAATTGAAAAGATATACGAGAATGATAGATGGATGGATGGAACAGTGTAAATAAGGTTAAATAGATTGAATAGAGACTATGGATTTTGACTCGTTTGGTGATTTTCGTGTGCTAGAGTAGACTGAGCGAAATTTATATACGCAAAGGGAAGTACAAGGGACTTTTCTTCACAACTAGACTTTAACTATTGAGCCCCCTTTTGAAGTTCTCCCCTAAAAAAATCCAGGAAATTTGTGTGAAAATAATATTGCCACCCGATTTAAGAATTGTTTGTCATATTAAACATCATACATATCATTATCATCGTCGTCATGATCATCATCAAACAACAACAACGTTAATAATTTAGTTGTAGTTTGCGGTTCGACAATTACAAACCGTCTTTATTCAACCGAACATTTTGTTGGTTTTCACTTTAACAAATGTTGACAAGTATAACTCTCTGTATATCTATACATATCTCTGTCTGTCTGTCTGTCTGTCTGTCTGTCTGTCTGTCTTTCCCTCTGTCAGTCTACATGTCATAACTAATAGTTAACTATAAATAGACATGAATTATTATTGTTGTAGGGAGTAAAATGAAGATTGAAGTATGTATGTCACATGTCATTGTCATTTGAAGATTTGTCATAAAAAATGGCGTAGGACAAACAAATTTAAGAGATACCAGGTGCGTTAGCTGGAAAATAATTAGGATGGTGACGAAATTATTAACTATAATACGCTTAGTTCACGAAGACTCTGGCTTTATATATAATTTAATTGGCATATGTTTTACTCTCTATTACATGTGTTCACTACTTAGGGTTAATCATTATTATCATTCACTCACTCACTCATTCACTACAGTGATCTTTAATGTGCTTTAACAGCAAAAAAAATCTAATATAACATTTGATATGTTTTGAAAAGTGTAACTGCTCTCTAACTGTCATTTGTCATATTTCAGTTATCTATCAAATTACAAAGAGAGCAGAGGAAGAGAAGATGCAAAAAAATATATATGTTTTTTTAGTGTTACAATGTTTTCTTTTAACCACAAACAAAATTGTAAAGGGCACTCAAAAAATCTTAAAAATCATAATTTTTTCTAAGGTTTCTCTTCTTTTTTCTTCTTTTATGCCGTTAATCATTTACTAATTTCTTCAAAAGACTTTTTTTTTTTTTTTTGAGGAAAAAGACTTTAGCTTTTGTGACAAATGTAATCTGTATGTTTTAAGATCAAATTACCTTTAAAAAGAGAGTTACAAAGGAAAAATTTTGTTTGAAATGCGCAAAAAAGGCAACTTAAATGCAAAATTGTGGGAAAACATGTAAAATGAATCAAATTTGTGATGTTTACTTGAAAGCGATTATAATTTAATATTTGAAATGTCAAAAGAAAGATTTAAAAATGTCAATATGACATGAAAAGGCGGTGGATTAAAGGATGTAGATTTATGGAAAATGATTTATATGTAAAAAAAATGTATCTAGATAGAGTTTTCTTGTAGCAAAATGTATCTAGATAGAGTTTTCTTATAGAAAAATGTATCTAGATACAATTTTCTTATAAAAAAACGTATCTAGATACAGTTTTCTTATAGAAAAATGTATCTAGATACAGTTTTCTTATAGAAAAATTTATCTAGATACAGTTTTCTTATAGAAAAATTTATCTATAGTTTTCTTATAGAAAAATGTATCTAGATACAGTTTTCTTATAAAAAATGTATCTAGATACAGTTAACTTATAGAAAAATGTATCTTGATACACTTTTCTTACAGAAAAATGTATCTTGATACACTTTTCTTTCAGAAAAATGTATCTAGATACAGTTTTCTTATAGAAAAATGTATCTTGATACACTTTTCTTATAGAAAAATGTAAACAAGGTAAAGTTTTCTTTTGGTCTACATAACAGTGTATCTTGAAACAGTATTCTTGCGGAAAAATGTTTCTAAAAAAATATATTCTTAATTTATTACCAAATATTTTTAGCAGTAAACAAGTAAAATTTCGGTGTTCGGATTATTTATTTTTGATTTAATTAAAATTTTAGCACTTAAATGAGAAATTTAATTTTGATATTAAAATTTATTTAACACCTCATGCTCTTTAATGACACATGTATGTAAATATTGTTTTAACACTTTCTAATGCACTCATTTTCATCAGAGCACTTCTATCTATTAAACTTATATGAATTTATGCAATAATTCTCATTTAGTTAACAAATAATTATTTAAAACTATTAAACTAAAAGACGAAAAAGAAAATTATTTTAGATTTAAAAGCTGTTTTAGGAAAGCAATTACCTAACTGCTTCTTAAGGAAGTTGTTAAGGAATCATTTCTGTTGCTTACAATGTTTAATATGGAAACAAACAATGTAAAGACTGTTACATGGAAGGAAAAATGCTTATAACTTTTTCTTTGGATACTTTTCCTGTATCTTAATTTCAATACGAATTTTATTACAATCTGCTCATTGTTGTCATTAGTATTAAATTATTTAAAATCAGCAGTATTGATTCAATAGCATTAAAGTTATAGACCGATAACTGAGATAATTTCAAGCATCAAAAAGATTTTTCAAAAGGAGTTTTTTTTTAAATTCTCACGTCCTCATTTTGAGGACAATTTCTACAAGATTTACCCAGTTTATGTATTATAGTGCTAAACATTATGTTCTTTAAGTCTAACAGAATTGTTTTAGTCTGAAAAATGTTATACACCGATATCTGGGACAAGCTACAAAATTAATATTTTTTGCAAAAAAAATTAAGAAAACTGTATCTAGATACATTATATGATGTTAAAAGATATATTTTGTATATTTTATTAACATATTTAATAGATATATTTTGAAATATTTTAAAATATGGATAAAAATTCCTACGTTTCTTGGTCCTTCATACTGAGAGCTTTTTTTAAATCAGCTTTTAAATCATTAATATTTTGTAATTGTGTAAATGTGTGTGTATATATGTAATATTTTCCATTCATTCTTTTCATTAAAATTTTTTATAAAAATTTCATTATTTTTAGTTTTTTCATTTTTTACATTTTTTATTCAAAAATTTTCTGTTCAATTCTCCTGTTAAATTTCCTATTTCTTAATACTAATTTCTCTTTCAAATGTAGAAACAATAACTTAACAAATTTACAAAAACTTTTGAATTTCATAAATTTTAATAAAAATCAAAATAATTGATTGAAATTTTGAAAAAAGAAAAACTCTTAATTTCTAAAAATGTAACTTTAACTAAAATTTTAAAATAAAAAAAAAACATTCTCGAAAAAAAATCTTTAAAAATTTTAAATTGTTGCTGATAACAACAGAAAAAATTCTTAATTCTACAACAACATTTTCTTTCAAAATCATCTTAACACTAAAAAAACAACGACAAATAACATTTTTTCCTCCAAAATCAAATGAAAAATCATGACAATAATTGAAATTTAATAATAAAAACAAACAAACAAAAAAAATAAAATAAATGTTGGTGGTGCTATTTATATTGCTACTGCTGTATAATACTAATAATTGCTTTAAATACAAATGGCTGCCCCTTCAACTACGGGTTTAGAACAACAACAGCAACAACATCACCATCTTCATACAAATCATCATCATCAGCAACAACAACAACAGCAAACTTTATTAACAGCAACAACAACAACACAATTACCCACAACAAGTCATCATAATAATAATTCTTCTCATAATGATCAGCAGCAGCATTTTCATCATTTGCCACTGCTACAGCAACAGCAGCAACAACATCAGACAACAACAGCAACAACATCTACACACCAGCAACATCCTCAGCATTCTCAGCAGCAACATCAGCATCATTGTCAATGTTATTTGCCCGTTTTAAAACCCGATGTTTTACTTAATAATGATCGTGGTTTATTTAAAGTTTATTGTTTTATCAAAGATTTTATAGGGTAAGTAAAATTACCCCACCCCCTCTCTCTCTCTTTCTCTCTCTACACAGCTGCCAGCTCCCTCTGACCCTGCCTACTTTTTAAATGATCTTGTTGTTATTTAGACATTTATTTTTTCTAATAATTTTAAATATTTTATTGTTTGCTGTCTGTTTGTTTTTCTTCTTCTCTATAACCAACGTTATCATTATGATAACCCTCCCCCTTTATACCTCCCTCCTCACCTTTTTCTTAAAAAATTTTATTATCACATTTCGAAAACACTTGTCTCTTTGCATTTTTTTTCGTATTCTCGCCAACATTTTTTATTATCAATTTTTTTCTTTTTCAAATTTCTGTTCTCCTGTTCCAACTTATTTCATTATCACCTGTTTTATTCGAGCATGTTATCATCATAATCATCCATCTTATCACTGGAAATGTTTTGCAAAGAAAAATATTTATTTAGTTTGAGCTTTTAATTCCATAATGAATTATTTTCTTTATTAAAAAGTTTGTACTTTGAATTATTTATTTTAGAAATTTATAAATAAGAATTTGAAAACATTTGTTTAAACTTCCTTTTGGGGAAATTTTTTTATGCCGTAATGTTATTAGTGTAGTAAATAAATAAACTTATGTATTATTTTCTTAACATATATATTGAACATATACAATTTAATTCAAGTCAGCATGACTAAACACAAATTTCTTATAGAAAAGTGTATCTACATAAAGCCTTTCTAAAGAAAAGTGCATCTAGATACACGTTTTCTAAAGAAAAGTGTATCTAGATATACATTTTCTAAAGAAAAGTGTATCTAGATATACATTTTCTAAAGAAAAGTGTATCTAGATATACATTTTCTAAAGAAAAGTGTATCTAGATACAATTTTCTTATAGAAAAATGTATCTAGATACAGTTTTCTTATAGAATAATGTATCTAGATACAGTTTTCTTATAGAAAAATGTATCTAGATACAGTTTTCTTATAGAAAAATGTATCTAGATACAGTTTTCTTATAGAAAAATGTATCTAGATACAGTTTTCTTATAGAAAAATGTATCTAGATACAGTTTTCTTATAGAAAAATGTATCTAGATACAGTTTTCTTATAGAAAAATGTATCTAGATACAGTTTTCTTATAGAAAAATGTATCTAGATACAGTTTTCTTATAGAAAAATGTATCTAGATACAGTTTTCTTATAGAAAAATGTATCTAGATACAGTTTTCTTATAGAAAATGTATTAGATACAGTTTTCTTATAGAAAAATGTATCTAGATACAGTTTTCTTATAGAAAAATGTATCTAGATACAGTTTTCTTATAGAAAAATGTATCTAGATACAGTTTTCTTATAGAAAAATGTATCTAGATACAGTTTTCTTATAGAAAAATGTATCTAGATACAGTTTTCTTATAGAAAAATGTATCTAGATACAGTTTTCTTATAGAAAAATGTATCTAGATACAGTTTTCTTATAGAAAAATGTATCTAGATACAGTTTTCTTATAGAAAAATGTATCTAGATACAGTTTTCTTATAGAAAAATGTATCTAGATACAGTTTTCTTATAGAAAAATGTATCTAGATACAGTTTTCTTATAGAAAAATGTATCTAGATACAGTTTTCTTATAGAAAAATGTATCTAGATACAGTTTTCTTATAGAAAAATGTATCTAGATACAGTTTTCTTATAGAAAAATGTATCTAGGTAGAGTTTTCTTATAGAAAAATGTATCTAGATACAGTTTTCTTATAGAAAAATGTATCTAGATACAGTTTTCTTATAGAAAAATGTATCTAGATACAGTTTTCTTATAGAAAGATGTATCTAGATACAGTTTTCTTATAGAAAAATGTATCTAGATACAGTTTTCTTATAGTTTCTAATTGAAAAATGTATCTAGATACAGTTTTCTTATAGAAAAATGTATCTAGATACAGTTTTCTTATAGAAAAATGTATCTAGATACAGTTTTCTTATAGAAAAATGTATCTAGATACAGTTTTCTTATAGAAAAATGTATCTAGATACAGTTTTCTTATAGAAAAATGTATCTAGATACAGTTTTCTTATAGAAAAATGTATCTAGATACAGTTTTCTTATAGAAAAATGTATCTAGATACAGTTTTCTTATAGAAAAATGTATCTAGATACAGTTTTCTTATAGAAAAATGTATCTAGATACAGTTTTCTTATAGAAAAATGTATCTAGATACAGTTTTCTTATAGAAAAATGTATCTAAATACTAGATACAGTTTTCTTATAGAAAATGTTTCTAGTTACAATTTTAATTTACCACTTTGCTTTCCTCTATTTGCTATGAGTTGAATTTCTTTCTATAGTTTTTTTTATTTAGCAACTTTATTAAGTATCTTTATATTAAATTCACCACTTGTTGTGTTATTGTTGTTATTGTTGATAAGAACAAAGAAACAGTTGTTTATTTTTTTTCACATGTTTTGCTATAGAAATTTAGCCGAATTGCTGCCAAGTGCCTCCGTGGCGCAATCGGCTAGCGCGTTCGGCTGTTAACCGAAAGGTTGGTGGTTCGAGCCCACCCGGGGGCGTTTAAATTTTTTATAATTTTATTTATTTTTTTTTTATTAAAAAATTTTTTTAAATAAAACTATACATTTTTTAAAGTTATAGAAAATATATGTTTAATATTTGGAATGAAATTTTTCTGGCGGAAAATTTTTAATTTTTTTTTAATATTAAGAAAATTTCTTTAAAATTTTATTTTTAAAAAATTTTCTTTAAAATTTTATTTTATAGAAAATTTTTTTTTAATTTTATTTTATAGAAAATTTTCTTTAAAATTTTATTTTATAGAAAATTTTCTTTAAAAATTTATTTTATAGAAAATTTTCTTTAAAATGTTATTTTATAGAAAGTTTTCTTTAAAATTTTATTTTATAGAAAATTTTCTTTAAAATTTTATTTTATAGAAAATTTTTGTTAAAATTTTATTTTATAGAAAATTTTTGTTAAAATTTTATTTTATAGAAAATTTTGTTAAATTTTATTTTATAGAAAATTTTTTAAATTTTATTTATAGAAAAATTTCTTTAAAATTTTATTTTATGGAAAATTTTCTTTAAAATTTTATTTTATAGAAAATTTTCTTTAAAATTTTATTTTATAGAAAATTTTCTTTAAAATTTTATTTTATAGAAAATTTTCTTTAAAATTTTATTTTTTAGAAAATTTTCTTTAAAATTTTATTTTATACCGCAACTTTGGGCACCATTTTGTGCTCCTCCATTCTGTTTTAACAGGAACTCAATATTTCTCCACTGGCCTTGGCTCCAGCAGTTTGGTAGATTTGCTTGTTAAAAAATGAGTGGACACACTCGATAAAAATTTTGGTATAACAGAGCCCGTTGTTACAAATGATTTGCGACTTCTTTTAACGTCACCGTATATTTCTTGCCTCAACAAGAGTAATTAGGAAGTTTTGACTGCTTTTGGATGCTAAATTTTCTGTAAACATTCCATCGAACATCTGAAGCATAAAATTGTTGACCTGAAAGATGCAAAAAATCTGCCAGATCATACGATTCTTTATCCTTATTATGCGGCCTCTAGACGTTTTGAACCTTGTATGTTTTTAAAACTGCTCTATCTATTTTCGTGGCAGAAAAGTCCGAGCACTGAGCTAACCAGGGGTCTTTCCTTTCGGGTTCTTTTGAAAATGCTATTTTTGGCTTTAGAAACACAATGTGGTCTGTTCCTTCCACCTGAACCAGGACAAGTTCTACCGATACTGTTGAATAACAATGGAAACAGTTAGACGACAGAACTTTGTTTGGCCAACTTTTTATAGGACCACGTTGTGTTTACGCTCTTTTCTGGCGCCTCTTTTTAATCAAATTAAAATTTACTTGTGGAAAATTTCATAATGGAAAACGTGTGTTAAGAATTTTTTGATCTCACGATTTTGAATTTGAATACTTGATTTCTTATTAATTGTGAAATTTTAAAAATTAATGATTTTTCATTGAAAATTCAGAAGAATAATTTCAGAAGATTATAAATTTATTGCAATATTGATTGAATCGTTAATTTTATCAATTAAATGAAATCAATTAAACACTTTAACCGCAATTTCTTTTATTATTTAAAATTAATAATAATTCTGGATCTTTTTCTATAAAATTCTAAAGAATGAAATGATTTTTTTTTTTAAAAAAGAGCAAAAATAATTAAAATTTTAATTCTTTTTGTTTCATCAGAATTATTGAAAGCGAAAACAATTAAACAAAATTATTTTCAAAAGAAAATTTTTATGTTGCGGCAAAAACGACGTAAATTGATGTTTTTGTTCATAATAAAACAATTAAAAAAATGTTCACAAAATTTTAAATAAAAATAATAATTTTTTTCCTTTCATTTTTCGAGAGGTGATGAAGATGATGAGGAAATTACAATTTTTTTCTGAAAAGTAAAATAAAAAAATTAAGATGAAAATTTTCTGTCACTTTAAGATGAGAGAGATTTTGAAGAAAAGAAAAAAAATAAATAAATTTCACAAATTTAATTCAAAATTTAATTAGTTTCATTTAAATTGAAGGTTAAGCGAAATTAAACAAAATTTAATTATTTGTTTAATTGAAATTCTTATGAATAATTCTGAATATTTTTAGTATTTAATATTTACTAGGGATGCCATGAGAGAAATAACGATTCCGAAAATCCCGGTATTGTCCGGATCGTACCGCTTTCTCCGAGTTCTCGGATATTTTTAAGGGAAAATTTTTAAATTTCTGTGTAGGGGACCAAGTTTCAATAAAGTTTTTGAAAGGTTTTGTAAAGTTTTTATATAAGTATTTGGTATCGTTGAAAAGGAAATTACTTAAAAATAATAATTCGGACATAATAAACTTTTTATGCAAAATATCTTTAACAAATTTGTCAAAAATTCAAAATGGTTTATTTTTGCTGCACTCTTGTCAGAAAATGTGTTATATTTAAGATCAAATAAATTCTATAAAAATTAATTATTATTACTAGGAAATTTGAATACAACATGGACAAAGTTCTCCTTAATAAAGAACTATAGAAATATTCCCACTTTTTCATTCCAAAATACCCAAAATTCCAATCCGGGAAAAATTTGTTTTAAAAAATTTATTTTTTCAATAAATTGTTAACCCTGCCATTAGAAAAAGAGGCTTGGTCCGTAACAGATTTCTCGAGTGAATAGCTAATAATTGTGGCTATTTAATCGAGACTATTTTTTAATGATTTTTGCTTTGAGATTTTTTTCCTCTTCAAAAAGCTTTTGAAAAATATTTCAAATTCAGTGAAATTCCGATAGAGCTAGTGGGGAAATGATTTCCCCTAATGTCCTCGGATTTACTTTATATGCATTTACGTTAGAAATTCTATCAGAATTAAGAACAAAATTGTATAGTCCAGAAGGAAATAGTTGATGTTACCACCTTTTTTTAAAGAAATCAGAAAAAATCCATAATATTTCTTATTATTGAATCCACATGGTTTGGTTTGCACAATAAATATTTAGAATTTAATGCGGAATTCATACCATATTTTAGAATTTTTTTTGGCCCTAAAAGAGCCCACCAAATTAAAAAAAAAAAAAAAAAAAAAAAAAAAAATACTTTGGTTTAAATATGTTTTAAACTTTAAGGGATATGCCACACATGAAAATATTTTTTTGTAGAGAACTATAAGGGCAAAAATTTGTTCAATCCAATCATGAATAAAAATTTAAAAAAAAAAAAAAAAAAATCGTCATACCCGAGGTGACCAACTTTGGAGATCCACTTCTCGATCCCAGGACCCATTGGAAACATGTCCTCCTCCAAATTAATTGGAAAACACATAAAGAATGTCCATGTGAAATTCTGTTTAAAAATATTTAATAGAACCAAAGTTTCAGAATAATTTCCAAAAAGGCGTTTTGAAAATTCATAAATCCCAGAATTTTTTTAAAATTCCGAATCCCGGAATTTTCAAAAGTTAATCCCGATTGGCATCCTTAATCATTACTGATAACTTTTTTTCTGAATCATTTTCTTAAGATTTTTCCTTTCAGTTCTCATGATTTCTATACGAAACAGCTGTCAACAGTTCTGTGTTAAGAAGATAAAAAAAAATGTTTATTTTAATTTTTTTCTTTTAGAAACGTCAAAGTTTCATTAAAAATTTTTTGAAAAGAAAAAAATGAAAAAAGTAATCAATTTAAAATTAAAACATCATCACTTTGCTTTGCTGCACACCTGCAAACAATTTGATATGGTTTTTGCCAAATGAAATTTCATTTTGTTGCCTCTTTTGTTGTTGTTGTTGTTGTTGTTGTGGTTACAAATCTTCTTAACACATTATTTCCTTTTTGAAACGTTTGCCAATTTTATTTAAATGCACCTTGTTGCAACAAATGATTCTACCCCCACAATACAATTCACATGAGCTTGTTGCTGCTCTACTGCTGCCACATCAGCAGCAACAGCATCATCATCATCGGTTGAACACAAGTGACAAAATTTATTTTTAGAAAAATATGGGTGGGTACAAGTCTTTTAGTTTAATCTTTTTTAGTTTGACATTCAAAATATACTAAATTAGCGTTATTTTTAAATTACGATGTTGAAAGACAGGTAAATGTTTACGAAATTAAGGTTGCCAGATCTTTTTTGTTCCAAGAATCACATTCACTTTATGGAAGAATGTTAAATGGTTAAACAAGATTTGCAATATGAAGGGTAACCAGACCTTTTCATAAATTTTGCAAAGTACAAAAGGTTAATTTAAAGAAACTCACCACTAGCATTTTTATTTTTTCCAAACTCACCTCATACAAATGTGTGTTCATAAAATTACAATTTTTTTGGGGATTTGTGTTCACATTTAGGAAGACAATAAACTTAAAAATAATTCTAAAGCTTAAATAGTTTTAAAGCTTTCAATCTAAAGTGGTGAATTGTAATAAGACAAATAAAGTAATGTTGCCAGACTTATAAAATATTAAAAATACTTAAATGTTTCTTTATACTTAAGAGTTGTTCCAGTAGTCATTGCAGAACATTTTAAACTTGAAATGTCTTTTTTCACAAGACATTAAGAAATTTCAAGAGAATCAAGTTTAAAAGCTTGCGGTTCCCAAGCTTTCATTTATATGAGAAACTTTTTCGCTTTCTCAAAAATTTTCTCATTATATTTTAGATTTCTAGTTTGATCACGAAATAAGGAAGTTTTTAAAAAGCTAAAATTTTATGCTCTTCCTCTTCATGAGCTTTTATCTTCAACTCATATGAGTTCTCAAACTTTTCGAAGAAAATTTATATTTCTATTTCGATTAGAATTTTAAGAGGTGAAGCGTCTTCCTTGGTAAGCTTTTTCTGTAAAGCCATCTTTTCAACAGCATCCATCAACTCTGTCAAAATATTAAAATTTATGACATCTGAAATTTCACAATTTATAACGGTCCAGAGGTACATATTTTTGTTCAGCAGAAAGAGATAATTCCAAATCAAAATCTGCTCCAGCTAGCAATTTCTTCTCGAAAAATTTGCATAAAAAAATTCGGGAAAGAATCTTTTATTTCAAGGAATAATGGGTGAAATATAAGAAATGTTATAGTCCGATTATCTTGAAAACTAAACCATTAACTAAACGAAAATGTATCTTTGAAAAAGCCCTGATTTTTATCATGATCGTATTTCATAGTGTCGGTGAAGAACTGGATCAAAACTTCATATTTTGTAGGACAGATTAAGGACATTTAGCAATTTTCCTATTAAAATTCAGCGAAAACTGGGTACAACACCGGAGATATTGAGAAAAACTAAAAATCTTCCAAATCTTGCTTTTAAGGGGTTAAATTTAAGCAGAAGACTTCTTTTTATTGCGGATAGATTTATACAATTTTTTCGGGATTTTTTCCTGAGAATGTGTTCATTAGAATGTGACTTAAAGTCCTGCAAAATGCTTTATTTTTTCAATCTTTAACTCAAAAAGAGATCGACAAATCAAGGTGGTAATCCTTTTTTAGCCCACTGTTCTTATGACATTAAATTTTTTTCTCTATATTTTTTGAAATATTTTCATTCAAGAATTTTCCGTTGTCTATTTCACTTGAATCATAATTAAATATTATTAATTTATGTCTTTTTCCCTCTATTATAAAGATTTCATCTTTTTGTCTATAATTCAAAAGAAATATAATTTTTTTTCAGGTTCCTTATCCGTGTTAATCTTTCAAATGCCTCTTAAACTTTCCTTAAGCGAATTAGAGATTTACATTCATTCAAAATATTTTGAAAAAATGCCAAAACACGATTTGAAACAAAAATCATTTTTGTTTTCGTAAAATTTAGTAAAATCGACAAAGAAAACTAAATTTCCTCAATAAAATTTATGAAGAAGAAAATTTTTGAATTTTCCTTTTGAAATAGTGACCTCGAAAATGACGTTTGATTACGCTAATTAAATAATTAATTAAAATTCGACATGAAATAAATATGAAATTGACGTTTAATTTTTCTTCTCTTTTAGTTCATTAAGAAAATTTTTAGAATAAATTTAAGAATATTTTTTTTTTTGAAAATTATTTTACATAAATTTTAATTTAAATTTATTAAATTGTTTATTAATTTTTATAATTTCCTTTTTTCTCTCTCTCTCTCTTTCCACTCTCGTTTCAGGTATGTTAATCAAAAAATATTGAAAATTTATTTAAGACAAACAAAAATTCACTGTGTGTGAATTTAAACATTAAACGAGTGAGTGATTTTAATTTATTGAATTTTCTTTTTTTTTTTTTTAATTTTAAGCCATAAATTTAATAAAAGAACTTTAATAACAGATGTTAAGTTTGAAAAATATACCCAGAATATGTCAATTGAAATAAAATTTATGCTGAAACTTTTAACCCAAATTGAACTATATTCGGCCAGATTATTTGTCATATTCGTACTTAAATTGCAATTGAAAATGATCAAAATTGTCCTTAAAGGAAAAAAGTTATTTACCAAAATCTGTCATAACCTCCAAAAATTTTTGAAGAAGAAAAATCTCGTTTGTTGAAATGATGCTCGAGATTAAATTTCTAGCTAAAACGGAATTATATTCACCAAAATTATTTATCATATTCTTACGTAGTTGGCTTTGTTATAAATAGAAAAGGACTAAAATCTGACATAACCTCAAATCATGTCTGTTGAAATCAAACTCAACATCGTACTTAAATCCCAAATTTGAACTAAATTCAACTAAATTCTCATTTAATTTGCTATTGAAAATTATCCGATTTGATCTTGTAGAAAAATAGTTATCCGCCAAAATCTGTCATAACCTGAAAAAAAAAATTCTTGTATTCATCATTTCATAAATATTTCATAATTTCAATGAAATCTATTATATTGTTTTTTTTTATTCGTTTCATTACAAATATTTCATATTAATTATAAATTTCTTCTTTTGTTGCGCTTTTGTTTCCTTTCACTTCTTTAAATTTGTTGTTGTTTTTTGTGTAATAAGAACATTAATACAACATTCGTAGATCATAAATATTATTAAGTTCCACCAATTAAAACTGACAGAAATATACATTCACCAATTAACAACAACATTTACAAGAAAACAACAACATCAACAACAAAAAAATATATTGTAGAAAATAAAAAAGACGCATCTCTAGTGTGTGAAGAAAGAAAAAAACCGCCAATTTGTGAAAAAAATTACATGACAAAAAATTGAAAAAATAGAAATTATCTTTTCAAAAAAATCTATTTTAAAATGATTCCCTTCCTCTAGTTTAATTGACGGCAACAAAGTAGATAAATTACAACAACATGATGTTAAAAAATTCTACCAGATTCACTAATATTGAAATTTATTAGTGGAATTCTCGTTTAGAAGAATAAATTTGTAAAAACCTCTTTTTTCTCTTTTTCTCTTTTTAAGTTTTCAAAAAAGGAAAATTTTGTTGTAAGAGAAAATGTTTTTGTAAAAGAAACTTTTCTATAAATTTTGTTGTAGGAGAAAATTTCCTCTAAAATATTTTGTAAGAGAAATTTTTCTGTAAATTTTGTTTGTAAGAGAAAATTTTGTTGTAAGAGAAAATTTCTATAAATTTTGTTTTTTCTCTTACAAACAAAATTTCTATAAATTTTGTTTGTAAGAGAAAATTTTGTTGTAAGAGAAAATTTCTATAAATTTTTTTGTAAGAGAAATTTCTATAAATTTTGTTGTAAGAGAAATTTCCCTCTAAAATGTTTTGTAAGAGAAAATTTTCTGTAAATTTTGTTTGTCCTAAAAAATTTTTTGTAAGAGAAAATTTTCTAAAAATTTTGTTTGGAAGAGAAAATTTTGTTGTAAGAGAAAATTTTCTATAAATTTTGTTTGGAAGAGTAAATTTTGTTGTAAGAGAAAATTTTCTATAAATTTTGTTGTAAGAGAAAATTTCTATTAATTTTGTCCTAAAAATTTTGTTGTAAGAGAAAATTTTCTATAAATTTTTTCCTAAAAATTTTGTTTTAATAGAAAATTTTCTATAAATTTTGTTTGGAAGAGAAAATTTTGTTGTAAGAGAAAATTTTCTATAAATTTTGTTGTAAGAGAAAATTTTCTTATAAAAGAAAATTTCTCTATAAATTTTCTTCGGAGAAAAAAATGTTTCGATTAATTTTCTTACATGATAAAATTTTTTAAGAATTTTCTTTTATGAAAAACTTTTTTTGTGTAATTTTTTCTTTCTGAAAGTTTTCTTTCATGAAATTTTGTATAAATTTTCTTTTATTAGAAAATCTTTTAAGAGAATATTTAAAATTTTATTTTAAGAGAAAATTTTAAATTAACGATCTTTCAAAAAAATGTTTAAGAGAAAATTTTTGATAAATTAAAAAGAAAAAACTTGAGATCAATTTCCGCTTAAGGGAAAATTTTTCATAAATTTCCATTTAAAATTCTTTCTTTTATAGAAAATTTCGAATATTTGAAAGACTTTCGACGAATTAGATTTTCATATATTCAATAACTAATATTTGCTATAAATAAAAGGGACATCTTCCCCCTGATCCTGTTCGTTCAAAAATTGTCCAGTAAAACAGTTTCTTAGGAAAATTATAAAATTTGGAATTTCTGGATGAAATAGTTCTTTCGATATTCGAAAATTAATAATTTTTGTTCTTTGTATAACCATTTCTACCATCCATGTTCTCGCGTAAAACTGCTTTATAGAAAATTATTGACACTTAAATTGTGAATTTAAGCTTTTAAAGTTGTATGAACACTTGTATGTCCTCTAGGCCCTAATTGCCTTATATTTTCTTAAAAAAAATTATTGGAACTTTTTAATTGTTTAACTATTTCTGTGATAGTTCTACAGATAATATTTATGTTCTGTGGGGGCAACCTCTCATCCAAATCCTATCCGTAATACATTTTGTTTTAGAACTCTCACTTCTATAGTACTTTAGATATTCGATAGTTAATATTTGCTTTGTGTTGGGGCTTCTCTCCCCTCCCCCTGTTCTTACCCATCTTACGTTTTATCTCGAGAACTCTCACTATTATCAATATTTGATACTTTCGGGTATAATTGGATCAGCCTGTGAAAATCTGAGAAAAATCGGTCAAGTATATCAACTGTCTATAAGTCCCAAACAAACATAAATATAGATTTCAGAAAATTTTCCTTTTTTTAAAGAAACAAAGAAGAAAGACAAGGAAGTTTCTTCTTTGAGAAAATGTGCTGGAGGGGAGGAAATTTTGTCAGGCATCTTTTCAGTGACTTGTTTGTATGTGTAGGTGTGTTTTGTAATCTTCACAGATTATTTAAGGCGAATTATAACGCTAAAAATTATTGTTTATTTGTGTGCAACAATTGCAATTAAATTTTAAATGAGCGAAAAATTTTATCAAGGAAGGAATTTTTCGTGAAAAT
Source organism: Cochliomyia hominivorax (assembly GCA_004302925.2). Classification (NCBI taxonomy): domain Eukaryota; kingdom Metazoa; phylum Arthropoda; class Insecta; order Diptera; family Calliphoridae; genus Cochliomyia; species Cochliomyia hominivorax. The sequence goes on from PYHX02000158.1 coordinate 19,470,672, forward strand.
GTAACACAAAAGTTTTGTAGTTTTTCATGCGTTTTAATTTATGAGAGAATTTTTATTTTGAAAATTAATGAAAAAAGTGAATTGGAAGACACGCATTTGGGGAATAAATTGTTTATTAAGAAATAAAATAAAATTTAGTAAATTTTCTAATTAAAGAACAATTACTCATATATTATTGTCTATAACTCTTTCTTTGAACCGATTTAGACCGATTTTGGAATGGTAATAAAGTACGTATAACTTAATATTCCGGCAAAATTTCAGGTTAAATTTTTCGATTTCCTATTGACAATTTTGCGAAAGTTCTTCGCTTGAAGTTAGAAGTTGTCTCAGATATCGGTTTATCTCTTTTATTATACTGAACCGATTTTGTTGGTTTTAAATAGGAAACTTCTCAGGACTAAAACAAATGCTCAGGCCCAATTTCATTGAGCTCTGTCAATTGTCGCGGATGTGAACGTCCCAACAACATACAGACGGACGGACCTGGCTAAATCAACTCAGATTTTGATTTGATGTAAGAATATATATACATTATGGGGTCACCACTTTTGGCGGTGGAGGCTATAAAAATGTGTTTGTTGTTATTAAATTTTATGAAAAGTTTAATTGAGTTGAAATTTTTAATGAATTAAAATTTTTATTGTTCAAAAATTTTCATAGAATTTTAACTCAATGAATTTTTTTAATTAAAAAGTAACTTTGATGTCCCATTTAATTGAGATGAAATTTTAATTAGAGAAAATACTAATTAGGATTCAATTATACTTCAAATAGAATTTTAATTGAGTTGGAAAAATAATAATGAAAATATTAATAGAATTGTGATTGGAATTTAATGAAAATTTTAATTGAGATGAAATGTTTGAAAGGAGATTATGATTCAATGGAATTATTGGTTTGATTTGAAATTTCAGAATTTATTTCTGAAAGGAGAATTTAAATTTCGTTGGCCCTAAATGTTACCATATCGCTTTAATTAAGTTGCCACTTAGTTTTTTTTATTAAAATCCATATTTTTAGCATTTTTGCGATAAGATATTTTAATAACAAACATTATTGACTTTTTAATATCACAAAAATAGCAATTAAAATTAAATTTTATTTGTTAATAATAAAAACTTAACAATAATGACAATTTGTCTGTCAAATTGTTCGTATATTTATTTTTTCTCTTCACAAGTTTTATCTGAAATTTTATTTGTTAATTAAAGTCGTTTTGTTATTAACAAAATAATAAATAAATAAACAATTTTTTTATATTATTATTATCATTTAACCGGTTATTACTGGTTAATTGTATTTATGTTTGCAATTTTTAATTAGAAAGAACTAGAATTTATACTGAGAGACAAGTGTTTTCGATGCAAAAGAAAAAAAATTGTTTTAAATAAATAATAATTTAAAAAAGTTTAATTAATGACTTTATTTTTGTAAATATTTTATTAATATTTTATTAACAATAAAAACAACAACTTCAAAACGTGCAGTTAAAATTAAGATCCAGAAAACGGCTCATTTATGATGCACACTGTAATCAAATCGACTGTTTTTGGAAATAATTATGTAAATTTTGAAACATTGAAAATATCTTAATGAAATTTCATATGCTTAGAGTTGAGGTGTTTTGAAGTTGATTTGGAAAAGTTCAAGTGCCTATGTGGTCAGGGGCGTAGGCAGCAACTCTCCAAAGTTGACCATCTCGTGTAATTGGATGTTTTTAAAAATTTGCCATAATTTTTTTTTAATGAATTGAAACAAAAGAAATTTAAGTTATAGACAAGTCTTGTAAATCTCTTATATGTGCAATGTTTCTCTTATATTTTCAGAGATATTCAAGCCGAAATAATTTTTTCTGTTTTTTTGTTATTTCTGACTTCTTAAGTCCTTTTTAAATAAGCGAGCTTAATATAGGTCCTAAAATTTTTTAAAAATATTTGCCAGATTCCTTATAAAATTTTAAAAAATATTCCTAGAGTGACCATATTAATATAAGAGTCTGTTAAAAAGTTATATTAATCTGAAATTAAAATCAAATTTTTGATATTTTTCCATAAATGTGGTAACGTTTATTAACTGATAAAAGCACATTTTAGTTCTAAAATGTATAGTTTTTTATTGTTTTCTAAAGTAATATTTTAGTAGAATGCGTTCATACTATATTCGTATGAGATTGGGGCAAAGGTCTGTTCACAAGCCCTATCCAAAATTGATTCATTTTTATTTACAATTTTTATTCATTTTGTTAGAATTTCAAATCCCATAAATGGAAACAACTTTGAATTATCCTTGAAATATAGTTACATTTGCAGCGTAAATACTCAAAAAATATTTTCCACCGCAATGTCCTTATAATGGCAGGACAAGCATTTAAGTGAAAGAAGTCAATTTGTTTAAACATTATTTACAAGGATTGAGATTTTGGGTATTTCTGCAATGAAAAGTGGGAATATTTTTAATTGCTTTTTTCATAAACAATTTCATATATATCATATTGAAATTTCACAAAGATATCGTTAATTGCATAACTTTTATCAAAGTTTAAATATTAATTTTTAATTTTCACAAAAACGGCGAAAATTCGAAATTTCAAGTTTTTCATAAATTTTTGACATCAGATGATGATTCATTTACTTTTTCTTAACAAATTGTGAATCTTTAAGTTCTAGCGATTTTATAGATACAAAATACTTGTTTTTAATGTCTATAGCTTGGCTGAAAATCCCAACTAAACTAAGCTTCCTCTTTTGAATTTTTGTGACAGATTTAAAAGAAAAATTGTATAATCCCGAGATGGTCAAATTTGGAGGTTTACCGACAACGCCACTGACCACGTAAGTTCTTGTACTGCTCCAAATTAACTTCAAAACTCCTCATCTCTAAACATGTGAAATTTCAGTAAGATATCTGTAACGGTTTTAAAGTTACAGAATTATTTTCAAAAACGAAAAATTTGGTGACACTTTGTGACGTTCTGGGATCTAAAGAGTGATATTATCTCATTGTCTACAAATATTGACAGTTGTAAAGAACAAAAACAGTGATGCCAGATATCTGAAAAATTAAAAAGGGAAATATTTTTTATTACCTTTGTAATTTTGCGTGTTACGCTCTTTCTTATAGAACTGAGAAGTTGCCTATTTATAACTAGCGAAATCGGTTCAGTAGATATGGACTGATATCTGAGGCAACATCTTAATTCAAGCGAAGAAGTTCATTAAACTGCCATAGTATGTTCATTACCCTACAACACTAATTTGTGGTGGAGGGTATTGAAGATTCGGCATGGCCGAATATAACATTTTTACTTTCATCAATAAAAGCAAAATCACAAATTAATCTTTGAACTTCTTTTAATTTGAATTCAAATTTCCCAAACGTGTTTTCATTAATTAACACCTCAAATATTTACTTAATATGTTTCAGCCTATTTCATTTACTTAATCAATTAACAATTAAATAATAAATTATTTAAATAATTAAATATTTTTTTTTTTGGCCTCATCTTCATCATAAAACCTGTGAAGGAAGACGCTTCAATGTCTGGTTATTTATTTAAAAATTTATCGATAAAAATTTCATTATTTTTTGTTATTCTTATCTTCACAGTACAACTTTTTTATTGACATACTTTATTTACTTTTAATAAAAAATTTTATTTAATAAACATTATTTGCAATTTTTCAAAATATAATAAAAATTTGAAATTTTGATAAGCGAAAAAAATTATAAAATTTAATTTTTGATTAGATTTGAGTCCTCAAATCAATAAAAATTATTTTCATAATAAAAACAATAATTTTTATTGTTTAAGAAAAAGAAAAACATCATAATAATTTATAGCATTTTGAAAATATATCGCTTTAAGGTGATAAGAATCTAAGAAATGGATGATATTCTTGAAAGATAAATTAATCTTTTACTTAATTCCTTCTGTTTTTAATAATTTAATCAATTTAATGGCGAAACATTATAAATATTAATAGCGATTTCCTTATCGCTTTATATCAGTATGGTAACCTTGTACACAATTTCTCTACTCACGCAATATCATAACAAAAAAACAATAAAACAATAAAAATAAAGAGCACAAAGTAAAACAAACAAAAGGTTAAGGTTTGAGAACAGAGTGGCCAGATCAACAAATTTTTGAAATTTAAATTTTTTGTTTTAAAGAGAAGAATTTATCCAAAGTTTTCCTTAAAAGAAAATTATCCGAAATTTTTTCTAAATAAAAATTTATCCGATTTTTTTTAATAATTTTTTTTTAGAAATTTTCTTTAAATAGAAGACTTATTCAAAATTTTCACAAAATGAAAATTTTATTGGAATTTGCTACAATAATTTTCTTAAAATAATTTTTTTTATAAGGAATTTATCTCCTTTTTAGCGTTACACATGAAATACCCTTTTCACCAGTTGTGACGGTAGAAAGTATAAAAATTTGTTCTGAAGAAAAAAATTGTTTTTCTCAAATTAATTTTCTTCGAAAATATGTTCAAAAATAAATTTTAAATAAGGAATTTATCCGATTTTTTCTAAAAAAAATATATCCGAAATTTTTCCTAAATAAAAAATTTATCCGAAAACTTTTCTGAATAAAAAAAATTAGCCGAAATTTATTCTAAATTAAAAATTTATCCGATTTTTTCTAAAAAAAATATATCCGAAATTTTTCCTAAATGAAAAATTTATCCGAAAACTTTTCTGAATAAAAAAATTATCCGAAATTTTTTCTAAATAAAAAATTTGTCCGAAATTTATTCTAAATAAAAAAGTTTACCGAAATTTTTCATAAATAAAAAATTTAACCGAAAGTTTTTCTGAATAAAAAAATTATCCAAAATTTTTCCTAAATAAAAAATTTGTCCGATTTTTTAATAATTTTTTTTAGAAATTTTCTTTAAATAGAAGAATTATTCAAAATTTTCTCAAAATGGCAATTGTATTCGAATTTGCCACAATAATACTCTTTTAATAAAAAATTTATAAGGAAATTATCCGCTTTTTGTTTTTTAAACAAATTAATCGGAAATGTTTTTCAACATATTTATCTAAAATTTTCTCGAAGTAAAAATTATTCGACATTTTTTCTAAATAAAAAAATTATCAGAAGCATTCTTTAAATAAGAAAATTATCCCTTTTCTTAACAGAAGAATAATAAAAAAATTTATCCGAATAGATAATTTATACGATAATTTGGCATATCAAAAGATATCCCATTTATTTTTTAATAAAAGAGTTATTCAAAATTTAGAAAAAGATTTCTTCCAACATTTTATCCGAAAATTTATCAAAATTCCAAAAAAAAAAAAAAAAAAATTTACCGAAATTTTCTTAAATATAAATAAAATAAATATAATTTTTTTCCAAAAACAAAATTTCATGAATTAAAAAATTTTCAATTCCTTAATTATCCAAATAGAAAATTATCCAAGTCTATTCAACTTTAAATTAGATATTTATCCGAAATTCGTTTTAAAAGTTAATTTTTTCAATTATCTAAAAAAAAGAAATTATCTCAATGTTTGTTTTGAAAACTAATGAATTCGATATTAATATATAAATAGAGAACTCTTTCTCTAAATAGAAAATTTATCCGAAATTTTCTTTAATTAAAAAATAAAATTCCTTTAAATAGAAAATTTATTCGAAATTTTGTCCGAAATTTCTTCCAATAAAAAATATCTTATTTCCACTAAAAAGGTGAATTTATTCTTATTTTCCTTTAAATTCGGTTTTATTGAAAATTTTGAAATTTTTTCGCTTTTCTAAATATCTGGCAACACTTTTTATTTGTTTTTGATTACATTTCATTTGAGAGGCACGATTTATATTAAATTTAGTTAATGTTTTTTTTTTATTTCTATTTTTTTTTTTGGAAAATTTGTTGTTTTTGTTGCTATTTTGTTTGTTGACATTAGACAATGACAAACAAATATTTCATTTTGCTTTTTTTTCCAATATTTTTCGGTGTGAAATTAACTTTTTTCTAAAGCTATTTTTGTTGTTGCTTTATCTTTAATCGAATTTTTATACAAAAATTATTTATATTTTTATTGTATTTGTTGTTATTGTTGCTGCTATTGCGCTCTACGAATAGAGCGCTCTGGTTGCGCTCTTCTACCACATTCAACAACATTTGGTTTAGTAAACAAAAACTTGTCGCCGGCGTTAGTTTATAAACGTGGAGAAGAAGTGTATTTTTTTAAATAAAATTTTTATTTTATTTTTTATTTTTATCGAAAATTCGTATATTTTTGTGAGAAAAAGTTAAAAAGAAATTGAAATTTTTATTAACAAAGAGAGAAGAAGAAATTTGTAAAGAAAATTTTGTTATAAAAAATTTGTAATGAAAGAAGAAATCAAAATTATGGAAAGAATAATAAAATAAAAGTGTTAAAAAGTTTTTTTTTGTTACTTTTTGTTTTAAAATTCTGCTCTTTAAAGATTTTTGAACCTCTTTCTTTTTCCTGTGTCTCGTTCGTAAACAAGTAAACAACACAGAAATTCTTTAAATTCTTGTGTCTTTTTATACCCTTCACCATTACAATTGGCAAAGTTACTCTGTTAGTGCGTGTGTAACACTAAGAAGAAATCATCTTAGATCCCATAATGTATATATATATTTTTGCACCAAATCAAAATTTGACTCGATTTAGCTATGTCCATCTGTCTGTTGTTGGCACATTAACATCCACTCAATTTGTTGTTGTCTTGAGAAATTTCCTATTTGGAGGGTATTGAGTAATCGGCATAGCTGAATATATCATTCTTCTTGGTTTTTTGCTAAATTACTTTCATTTATGTATGTAAAAGTGTATGTGTGTTTGTAAATATTTTTTTAAAGAGTCCAAAAAAAATATATAAAAATATAGATTTTTTTCATAAATTTTTTTCTTTTTTTTGGGTTCAATATTTATTGTTTTTTTTTCCTATGCTGCTTAACTAACCTTGTATACACCTTGACAATGGTTGGAACAACGTAGAAAACCAACAACAAATATTGTAAATATGTTTGTTGTTTCTCTATTCAACAAAAAACAAACACACCTCTCTTGTCTGTCTCTCAATAGATTTTATGTAAAAAAAGGAGTTTGTTTTACTACTCAATGTAGATGATTATGATGATGTCGATGATGATGAGGTTGTTGATAACGTTATTATTGTAGTTGTTGTTATTGTTGTCTTGTCTTTTGTTTATGTTTCTAAACTTCAACTTTTTGTTCATCATCATCTCTTGTTATCATTACTTTTCTACTCACTGAAATATAACTGTTTAGTTTTACCACTCATTGTAAATTTAACTCTCCCTCTCTCTCTCTTAAGGTTTTCATAACATTTAGCTTTTTATATTAACTTCTAGGAATTAGTGTTTGAAATTCTTTAAGTTGTTTTCTTATTTTCTAGTTCATGTTATTTGTTTTTGTTGTTGTTTTTTGGTCTTATCAAAATCATAACAAATTTTTTCCTCCTGGTATTACGTAAAATTGTGTACACTCTCCCTCTCTCTCTTAGCACCTCTTTCCCTTTATTTACCTTTTTTATTTTGTTAATTTTTCTACTTTGTGGTGAGAAAAAAAACAATTGTTTTGTATGTTTTCTTTATCATCTTTAGATTTTTGTTGTTGTTAATTTTTTTCGTTATTATTATAGTTGTTGTTTTCTACTTTAAAAAAGTGTTAAACAAATAAAAAAACCTCGTGCTTTTTTTAATTTAAAAAAATTTTCATCTTAAATTTTTTTATTGTAAATTTCAAAATTGTGTTAATCAAATATTGTGTAGTGTGTTGTTTGTTGTTTGTTTGTTTATGTATTTGTTGCTGTTTATTCAGGCATAAAATAATCTCGTGTTGAACTTTATTTTATAACAACAAAACAATAACAAAAATTTAAGTAATTCGTCAAGAATGAAATTTTTTAGACGACAAGAGATTTAATATAAAAAACATTTTCAAATTTTATTTAAATAAAAGAGAATTTAATTTTTATGAGATGCCGTATACAGCGAATGAAAGAAAATTAGGATAAATTTTCTACTTAGAGAAAATTTCGGATAAACTTACTATTTAGAAAGAATTTCTATTTAAAGAAATTTTCAGATAAATTTGAAATTTATTGAAAATTTCAGATGAATTTCCTATCTAAAGAGAATTTTAGCTAAATTTTTCATTTAAAGAGAATTTCGGATAAAAAATTTTGGATTAATTTTTTTATTAAAAAATAATATCAAATGAGATTTGTATCTAAAGAAGATATCAAATCAATTTTCTATATAAAGAGAATTTTGGATAAATTTTTTAGAAACGTTTTCTATTTAGAGAAAATTTTAAATAAAGTTAATTTTGCTAGAAAATTTGTTCAAATTTTCTACTAAGAGAAAATTTTCGATAAATTTTCTATTAAGAGGAAAATTTGAAGATTATTTCTATTTAAAGGAAAATTCAAATAAAATTTCTATTTAGAAAAAAATCAAATATTTTTCTTATTAATTTTGAAATTTCTCTTATTCAAAATTTTTTTCTAAATTTCAAATTCATCCGAATTTTTTATAGAAAAATTTTCAGATTTTTTTTCATTAAATTTTTTTAAAATTTTCTCTTATCAGAAATCTTATCCAAAATTTTCTTTTAATAAAAGATTTGTCAGAAATTACTTCTAAATGGAGGAATTATCCAGCTGTTTTTGTAATAAAAAACTTATCCAAAAATTTTTCAGACTTTGAGCGCAATCTTTTCATTCCGTATATGATATCTTCTCTGATCTTGAGCGATTTAGAGTATTTAACACTTCTAAACTTTTGCATTAGGGTCAATCATTTTACCCCTAAAACAAAGATATTTTGTTAATATTAGTTATATTATCTCATCCGATTTCGAGAGTTGTCTGTTCCAAAAAATGTACTATTCAAATTTATGGCTTCAGAAACATCATGTGAATCATTGCCACTACCTGAGCCAGGTTTTCCATCAAGAGAGGTTATTTTCAATAACACTGGAAACACTTTGATGGTAGAGAATTCTTGGCCAACTTTTTGTAGGTTCAAATAGGATCATTTAATGATTTTTGTACACATTAAATATAAAAACTCTTCCTTAGTAGATTTTTCCGAAATTTGTTTCTAAAAAATTTATCCGAAATTTTTTCTTTAAATAGAAATTTATCTGAAATTTTTTTTCTAAATAGAAAATTTATCCAAAGTTTTCCTTAGATAGCAAGATCCGCTACTATTCCTTCTTGAGTTTGAAAAATTAGCAAAGTTCCCCACCACTTAATCACACATAGAGGGCGTTGTAGGTATGAATTTAAATACTAGAGCTTTAATGATTTTTTAGAAACATTCTGAATGGATATCCGTTTGTCTAACCTTTCATACATTTGTTGCTACCGATCACTTTCAAACAAACTCGTAAATTATAAAAATATTAGCAAATTCTTAAACCTCAATTTCGCACTTTGAATTTTTCTAACCATTCAGATCATTTTATTAACTAGAAAGATCGATTTAGTTAAAAAAAGCGATATTTATTTAAAGCAAGTTTTGAAATTTTGATTAGAAAAGGCACAATTCGGCAGAATGTTATAACTTTGAATACCTCTCGATAAAGGAAGAATTATTAGTTCTAAACAGTTGAAAGCATTTTTAAGATTCAGCCTAATTTTTTCTAAATTCCTTTTAAGGAGGAATTATATTCAAATCCGTTTTCAAAATTTCATTAAATAATCGACTTCGATATTCATTAAAATTCTTTTCGAATTATTTTCAAATATTTTTCATTCGGTCTAATGACATCACTGATGACTTTGTCATCTATTATTTATTTTCACAATTTTCTTAATTTTAATTTTATTTATTCAACAAATATTTTTCTTTTCCAACACGGGCGATGAAGATCCGAAAAAGAAACGTCAATTAAATGTGGGTGGCTGAATCGATTTAAAATAAAAATAGATTTTTTTTCAACTTTTTTGGCAAAGATTTTTTTGCTTTTTTAACAAAAAAAGGTGATCGAGAAAAAAAAACAGCTGAGATCGAAGATCGATCTTTAGTAACAAAAATTCTGTTGAGAAATCAGCATAAAAAGCAAAAAAGTAAAATAATAAAAACGTGTTGTGTTTATAACTGAAAAAAAGTGAAGAAATCTATAAAAAAATAAAGAAAAAATAGAGAAAAAAGAGTCATGTAAAACTATAAGATTGTTTATCTATATATACATCTATATATATCTATATCTATATATATATATAAAAACGAATCTGTGTTTGTTTGTGCCTTTTAAACAGCTAAACTACTGGTTTTGATTTTGCTGAAACTCATTCACAACCTGATCCCAATATACCCGAAAGTAATGTAGACTATAAAAAAATTCCCATAGGACCAGTGGGAGGGGTATTCCGCATACAGAGCAAATAGAGATTATCGCATAAACTGTAACGGCGAAAGTTCTCACCTTTAGTCTCAATCACTTTCTTTAGGATCTGTTTTACTGAACATAGAAAAGGATAGGAAAAGGAGGAGGGGTACCATTTTTCCATACAAAGCAAATCATAATTATGTAATGAATTATAACAGCGAGAGTTCGCAAATTTGGTACCAATCAATTCTCAAGGCTCAAGGGGGAGGGTGTACCCTCCATACCAAGCAAATAATTATTATCGAATATCTAAAGAACTATAACAGCCAGATTTCACAAATTAAGTCTCAATTTCTTTATCAAGAAACCATTTTAGGGGACAAAATGTAGAATGGACAGGACCTGATAGAGGGATTATTGAAATTCTAAAGAACTATAAAAAGAGCAAGAATTCTTAAATTTAGTCTCAATCGTTTTCACAAGGATCTGTTTTATTGAACAGAATATAGGATGATAGGACCAGGGGGAGGGGTACCCCATATACAGTGCAAATAATGATTATCGGATATCTAAAGAACTATAACAAGAGAAAGAGTTCTTAAATTTGGTCCCAATCACTTTATCAAAGAACTTTTTTAAGGGACAAACCTAGAATGGATAGGACCAGGGTAAATGGATTGTAGCCCCCCCCATACAAAATTAATAATCGTTATAAGAATTAGGAACGTTTTACGGGACAACATGTAGGACGGTTAGAACCAAAGTAAGGGGAAGCCCCAGGCAATGCAAATATTAAATAAAAGTTTAAGACAGATAAGGTCAAGGGGGATTTGAAAAATTTCAAGATCTTAGAATGAGAAGAATTTTTGTGCAGCAAAGCACACCGGATATAAACTATTATTTGCTATAAACAGTTCAGTATTTTTCTAGTTCTCTTACTTAACAACAAAAAGATATAAATCTATTTTAATGTATCCAATAGATAACACAAACAATAACAACAACAATAAGAATAATAAAGCTTTATTTAGCATGTGTTTAACCCAGTGAACTTTTAAATAAGAGTTCTTATTCATCAACCGATTTATTTTTTATTCTTCTTCATGAATTAACTTCCGTTCCGAGAGGTGTTTTTCTCTTTAATTTTAGAAAATCTTATTTGTATTAAATTAAGTGTTTATTAACTTATAGATACAATTATTTTTCTGTTTAAATTTGTATCTAGATACATTTTATTCACAACCACTTGAAGTGCCACTTTTTTTCTATATTTTTTTTTATTCAACTGATTTTGTTGTTTTTGCTGTTTGGGGGCATAAATTTTTATAATTTTTTGTGTTTTTTTTTTTTTTTAAGAAACGAAAACAAAAAAAAATTGAAATTCAAATACAAAAATTTAAATAAAATCAAATATTCAATAGATGATTTTTTAGTTTTGTATTGGAAAGTTGTTTTAACACAACAAACGTGTTTTTTTGAATTTGAAATAAAATTTTTAAAATATTTTTGAAAAAATTTGAATTGAAGAAAAATTTCAAAAAAATGTAATAAGAATTTCTCAAAAAAAAGTTGTTGTAATACGAAGGTTTTAAGGTTAATTCAGCAAAAAAAAAAAAAGACAATTTATGAAAAATATTTAAAAAAAGTGATAAACAAATAATGAAAAGTGCTAGAAAAAATAGTGAAAAACATGTTCAAAACTTCTACCACCACAAACGATCGATTTTTGAAAACGGAGTGATCACATAACGGTTAACTCCTTACACATAATTTTATTGAATCCAGGGCTTAAATCTGTCCGATTTTACCAGCACATTCTTCAATATTAAAATTTTCGTCAATATTCGTTTCAATAATTAGTCCAGATATCGGTGCTTTTATTCTTACAATTCTTCCGAAGGCAATTTATAGCTTAATACAATTGGACACTAGATAAGGAACTGCTTGTTATAGTTAAATTATAACGGCTCAAGCGATCTTGTTCCAGCAAATGGGCGTCCAGAAATAGTGACGGAAATTAATTCAATTAAATCCGACAGTTCATTCCCACATCATAGGCATTTAGCCTAAACGTTTGGACTTACCTTAGAATTTAATAGTTAAATATAAGTTAACATAACTCTACCGATTTTAAAGGTTTTAATTTTTTCTTTAAGTTGGCGCCCAGAAAAGGCTGCATTTTTTTGGGTTTTAAAATTAACAGAAATAAATTAATGAGACCACAATGGCTTTTTTAACTTTCTCTAATTCTGCTACTTGGGCGCACAGAAAATTGTAAATCAATTTCTAGATTCTCGTCTGTTAGTCAAGACGATGAGATAAAGTCATTCTGCAGATTTTTTAAAAGTTCAATATTTCACCTTTTTTTAAGTGATTGGACGCCTAGTAAATGATATATGGGAGCGTGAAATGTTTCCTAATAATAGATTTCGCTAAATGCTGAACCGATTGATTCAGCCTTAAGGTCTCTTAGAAGAATAAAAATTAAATTGCGGCCTTGTGAAACTCTTAAATAGAAAAAGAGTGAATTGGAAAGAGCTCTTAAGGCAAACATACGGTTAATATGGATACTAAAAAAACTTTAGTGGTGGAGAGTTATTTTAGATTCCGTACAATCGAATATAACATTTCTTATTATATTGTTTTTACACCCTACACCACGGAAGTTATTTGGGGTATGATGGGTTTGTGCTGATGTTTGTAACATGCAGGAAAAAATGTGTTACATCCACCTTTAAGTATACTGTTCGATTCAAATCACTTTCTGAGCCGATTTAAAGATGTCTATCCGTCTGTCTGTCCGGCTGGCTGTCCATGTAAAGGTTGTGAACAGTCTACAAGTCACAATTTTTGAAATATGTCCATGAATTTTTTACATTTTAGCCTAAATGTAAAAAAATTGGTCCATGTTCGGTTCAATATTTCAGGTAGCTCCCATACAAAGTCTTAAATAGAAAACGATTTACACGAAATTTTGCTGCACAAGAAAGACTTTTAATATTCTAAAACGATGTGCCAAAATATGCGAGGGTCGGTCCATTATACAAACCCCTTTCAAAATATCACTTTTAAGAGATAAAAATCTCACTTATAGATAGACAAGAATAATAAAAAACGATAAGCAAATTTATACGAGGATCGATTCAGAAATCTTAGTGTCACTGTAACACACTGTACACTTAAGGTTAAATCATAAAATCCAATTATACAAAGGTCCTTCACTTATTTTGTGTAACTATCATTTTTAAGCGACGTGTGTAGGGTTTTACACAGTCGGGCTTGATTCATTATATATTATTTCTTGTTTTATTATAGAAAAAAATTAATTATAAACTAAAAAATAAATATATTATAATCAATATCCACCAAAAAGATAAAATCGCCATTAATTAAAATAAAACTTAATAAAAAATAAAATAAATTATTTAAAAAATAAATTATTTAAAAAATAAATTAACTAATTATAATAAATAATCAATAAAAAAAGCAACAAAACTTCTAAACAAAGGAATACAAAAATATAAAAATTAACTTAAAAAAATAAAAAATCAAATTAAAAAAATAATAATAAAAAATAAAGTATATTTTAAAAAATTATTTATAAAACATAAAAATATAAAAATTATTTAAAAAATAGTTGTTGTCTATAAAAAACGTCCTAAAAAGCAAAAAACATAATTTTCAAAATTTAAAATATTCAAATAATTTATTGAAATAAAATTGGCCACAGAAAAATTAGAAGAATAAAATAAAAATAGAAATTAAAAAACAAATAAAATTAATTAATAAAATCCAAAGATTAAAATAAAAAAGTACCTGCTAAAAAATATCAAAAGAAATTTTGAAATAAAAAAATAAAATTTATAAAAATTGAATAAAAATATGGAAAAAATTAAAAGAGATTTTTTTATTGAAAATTGAATAATTAAAATTTTAAAAATTTCAATCGAAATTTTGAAGAAAAAAATATAATTAAATTAAAGAAATTTTTTTCAAACCTAAAAAAAAATTTTGAAATATTTTGTAATTTTTTGAAAATATCAAATTGAAAATTTTGTAAATTTGGTGAATTAAGTGTCAAAAATGGTGAAATTAATTTCTAAAAATTATTGTGTAACATTTCAAATAAAATTCAAAATTATTTAAAATTCAAAAAGGTGAATATTGAAAATGGAAAAAAAGATTCTCATCTCTAGAAGATTTTGATGTGCTGAAGTAGAATCCAATTTCAGTTCTTTGGGATTTGATCAAAATTGTTACACTCAAACCGCTTAAAATGGTGTGTGAAAAAAATGTTGGATCCATAAAAATTCTTATTGATGATACATCATTAAGTCAAATAGGTCTACATTCGAGAAACCAAGATACTGACTGAATTTTTAGAATGACTAAAGTTATATATTTTATTTTCCAACTGTCCTATTTTCGGATCTGTAGTCTTAAATTGCTTAATTCTAATCTCCACTATTGGCTGAGTTATAATCTAAAACATCTATTTTGGACTATAGTTTATAGTCCTTTTTTGAACTATTACCAGGACAATGTTCGATATATAAACATTGACCACACTAAATTGTGCTATGGTGGTAAACGATAGTCCATAATGCGGTTTATAATCTAATAGGAATTATATTTTTTGACCATTGTATGATCAAGTATAATTTTTTGGACTATAGACTATAGCTGAGTTCATTTTTTGGTCTATTGTCTGGTCTATATTCAAGTCTATTTTCAGGTCTAAAATCATGTGTTCCATTATGTGGTTTACAATCAAATAAGAATTATATTTTTTGACTTTAGTCAAGCCTACTGTCTGTAGTAAGATCAAGTATATTTTTTTTTGTTGAGTCCATATTCTGGTCTGCTATCTGGTCTATTGACTGAATCTATTTTTTAAAATCTTAAATCGTGCGTTTCTTTGGAATGTCATGAAGTCCATAGTAAAAACTATACTTTAAATTATTATCAAGTCTTTTCTTTAAACTGAAGTCCACTGCATAGATTACAGTTGTCTAGAACATCCTCAAGTCTGTTGTCTTGACTATGAAAAAGTCTATTGTCTAGACTAAAGACAGTCTGTTGCCTAGAATATGTACAGGTCATTGGTATATTTTAGACTATATTCCTTAACTAAAGTATACCATTGTATGGTCTTTACTCGAATATGGACAAGTCTGTGATCTAGACTATACTCAAATGTGCTGTCAAGACTATACTCAAGTCTGTTGTTTGGACTAAGATTTTCAGTTGTCGAAACTATATTTAAGTCTGTTTTATAGAATGTGGACAAGTCTGTTGTCCAGACTATGGACAAGTCTATGGTATGTCTGGGACTTTAGTCAAGTCTCTTGTTTAAAGTGTACTCAAGTCTGTTGTCTGGACTTCAGTCTAATATGTTGTCTAAACTATGTACAAGTCAATTGTATGGACTATAGTTATGTCTGCTTTCTAGATTACCCACAAGTCTACAGTTTAGACTACAATCACAAACTATGAACAAATCGATTGTCTGGTTATAGTCAAATATGCTGCAAAGACTCTTGTCTATTGTATAGACTATACGCATGTGAAGGGTTTCAGTTGTCTTAACTATGGATAAATCTGTTCTCTAGACTATAAATATGCCTGTTTAATAGAATCTAGACAAGTCTATTGTCCAGATTATGGACAAGTCTATGATATGTCTTGAACCATAAACAAATCTAAATTATGTTCAAGTATATTTTATGGACTATAGTTATGTCCAACTTCTAGAATATACACAAGTGTCAGTTTAGACTTTAATCAAATATATTGTTCTGTTAGGTCTGTATAGTCTAATTTATTGTCAAGGTCGTTTAACCAAGTGATGACAATTAACGGGAATTTTATGGGCCCATTAGTATTCAGCATTCTTGCTATGACACTTTACGGTAATTCCAAGAGTTATCTAGCAAAGGTTTTAAGATTAAATGGACTTGGACTTCATTCATTCATGAAATTTTATATCAAGAAAGAGTAGAACTTTTATTAAGTTAAATTTTTTGATCAAAATTCCCAAAACTTTTATTAAAATATAGAAAAGAAGTTATTTCAGAATGGATGAAAAGAGTCCTGACATAAACTTCTCATAATCCTATTTAAGGTTTTTTTTACTTTTTAGTTGAAAGACCTATATAACCCAATTTCAGCTATCAATTCTATCAAGGGAAAGTGTATAACCTAAATTTACCCTTAATTTCAGAATAACTTTTAAAGTGTTTTGAATACTTTTTTAATTGATTTAACTTGAAAAATCAAATCACGTTACATATTTTGGGGCTGTGGAACCACTTTGTATTAACTGAACAGATTCTAATTAAACACATCAAAATCTTTTTTTGAAGAGAAAATTATACGTTAAAGAAATTTTACAAAAGAATTTAATTCTATTTTCAGAATTAGAATTTTTAAAATCAAGTTTTGAATACCTCAGATAACGGAAAATTCAGAAAACAAAATCCATAACCAAAATACTTCCATTTAAAATCAAAATTGAAGATCAAAAGTAATGAAAGTGCTAAAAACTAAATACAATATAAAAATATCAACGATAACTCAGGATCAAAAAGATATATCAATTGAAAAAATAATAATAATAAAATATAATTAATTAATCAAATCATTTAAATTTAAAACAATATAAAAACAAAATATACTTAATTCTTAACATCAGATTAAAAAAAAAAAGTCGTGCAGATTTCATTTCTGAAAAATCCTACAAAACATATCAAAATTTATTTGAAAAATCGCACCTTTTTTTAACCTCAACGATATAAAAACAACCTTAAAATATGATTAAATATCCCCGTACCTCTTCTGGTAATTCATCTGGATTCTTTGAGGATGACGAGCCCATGCATCCATTTCAAACACCACCACAATCACCAGCTACGTCGCCTTCAGCAGCTTTAGCCTCCCAGTGTTTACAACGTCACATAATCAGAATGTTCAGCTCTGAAGAGTGAGTTCAATTTTATTTTTGATTCATTATAGATTTATATTGAAATTTTATCTAAGAAAAAAATGGAACGAGTCATGAAACTTTGAACCTTTTACGAAAATGCTTTCATTAACGGTTTAATAGTGCTCAAACAGAAAGTCCATCTTCGTTCAATATTCTACCACACTTTTGGACACAGTTTTTGAGCTCTTCACCTCCCTTTTAACAAGAGTCTAATATCATTCCACTCGCCTTAGCTCCGGGCAGTTTGGAGGGTTTTTTTGTATTACTCAAGGGTTTGTTTACCATTAGTGACAGCATGCCAAGTTAGTCCAAAAACAGGACACTTTATGAAGTCTTATGAATGGACTTTGATGTAATTTTTCGGTATTTAAAGAACCCGTTGTAACAAATGATCGGTTTATGTTACCTCGACTCCTTGTTGATTGTCATACGAAACACGTTTTGGGTGCTTATATTTTCTTCAACATTCCCTCGAGCGTTAGCAACATGAAATTTTTGACCAGGAAGTTGCGAAATATCTGCCAGAATATACGTTTCGTCATACATTATGCAGCAAGAATATTCTCCGTAGAAAACATGACTTAAGTTTCCTCTGTTTTGGCCTCTAAATTTTTAGCAGCGTTCCTGTCAAGGACTTTTTGAGACTTGTATGTATTTAAACCTGCATTAAGCTTGGCTTCCGTACCAAATAGTTAGAGCACTGAACAAACCGGTTTGTTGGGAGCTGATTACTTTTTTTTTTTGGCTTTAGAAACATCATTCCTTCTAACTGAGTCAGGTTCTCCCGGTACTGTTTAATAACATTGGAAACAGTTTGCTGGCAGACCTTTTTGTAGGATCATGTTGGATTTTTCTGGTCATTATTTTCATACAGATTTATTTCATATTTATTATATTAACTGACTTGTTTTACAAAGGTAACTCCATCATAAAAAAAATCAAATAATATTTGGGTTAAAAGTTTCAATGATAAATGTGTGTTAAGAATTTTTCAATTACACTCCTTACTATTCATTTTTTATTGTTTTACAATATCTAGAGGTGAGTTCGTTTAAATTACCATGCATTTACCGTTAATGTTAACAAACATGTTGTCTACAGTTAGAGAAGAGAGCAAGAGAAATATCAATAAAAAGTGTTGCCATATCATTTATTATTTTTAGGACAAAGATTTAATATAATAAATTAATAAAAGTGTCGTAGTATTAAGAGAAAAATAAATAATTAAATTAATTACTGTTTTTAAGTCTTTAGAAGTTAATAAATATTATTTACACTTAGAAAAAAGTAATTAAATTTTAATCATTTTTTCATATTTTTACTTAAATATTTATTTAATATTTTATTTATATTTAATTTATTATTTTATTTATTTAAAGATTAATTATTTAGAAATTTATCATTTCTATCTTTTATGTACTTTTTGTTGTTGTTGTTGTAATTATAGAAAGTATTGTTTTCAATACGATTTGATTAATTTGATATTAAATCGTTTATTTATTTATTTATTTTTTTTCCATATGAAAGTTAGAATTTCTAATCGTTTTATAAATTATTTTCAAATATTCTTATTTTTTTTTTCATTATTATTCGAAAAAAAGGTCACTGAAAAAGTCATTAACATTTTGATAATGAATATTTAATTTTTAATGAAAAAATCAATAATGAAAAAAAAATACTGAATAAATAATTGATTTTGAAAAAAAGGAGAAAAAATAATTCTATATAATTGAAAATTATATAGAATTAACAGTCGAAATGAGAAAATGATATTTTTGTCTTTAGAAGGGAATTGAGTTGGACATAATTGTAAACTATAATTTAAGGAAAATTCTGTTGGAGATCGAATTTTTAACCTGTTCTTTGGCAACCCTTTTTTCCCTTTAAAAACAGAGTTGTTTAAGATTTCGATAAACATAAATTCTGCTCAAAATGTTGAACTTTTGTTAACTGTTCCTAAACTGTTTTTCCAGCATTATGATCTTAACAAATCTCGTTCCGATTAAGTGAGGATTGGCCTATTGTAGCTGAGTTTTTGGATAATGCAGTTTCGTTTCTTTGGTTGTCTAGAACAACATCCTCTTTAAATAATGTATTGATGGGGACCTTGCTAATTTCCCATTTTCTCTGTTTCCCCAGAAGGTTGGTGGCGTCACTATCTGACCGCACTCTGATGCTTTTTCATTTCTCTACTCGTATATGCCAGGGGACATCTTGGATTTTTCTTTTTAATTTGGGAGGAAAGAAGAAGCAAGTAATTTTTTATATTCGAATAATCACGCTGACAATTTCGCCTATTCAAGTCTAGTATGCTTGAGGTATTTGTTTTGACCATTATCCTACGTTGCCACCTTCGTTAAAATTTAACTCTTTTTGAAATTCTTCAATTCACTTTTGTCCACGGTCCAATATATAGTCGTAGCCCCAGACAATGGGGAAAATGTTTCCCTTTTTTGTAGCATAATTTTTGTTAATAAATTTCAGTACTTCAGCACCCTCAATAAGAAAAATTTGACTTCTTAAGGTTTTATATTTCAGTCCTTTGATATTGGGTCCTAAACTTACCAACCATTTCTCAAAATTCGGTGGATACTGGACAATAGACCCTCCATCTTTGGGTTCTATTAAGTTTAAATAGTTTTTTTTTTAATTTCGTCAATCATTTTGATCAATCTTTTGACAACTTAAAGAGCAAGACTTCAAAAGTAGTAACACTCATGTATTCCAAATTTTATTAGATGCCGATAAACTTGAGATATCGCATCTGATAGAAGATATGGATTTATATGTAAGTTAAGATTATTTTCATCTCATTCAGATGTTTCAACTGTAATTTGGGATAATGGAGTTAACATTTCTTTGTAGGTCTTATTTAAACCCAAAGAGTTCAAAATAATTGAACTGAGCTTTAAGATTTTGGAGTCTGGGAAATTATTTTTACAAAGATCGTGATCAATATCACCGCAATAGGGGAAATTCGACTAAAATTTTAGCAAACCGGTTTTGTTAGAAACGTAGATTTCAGTTGTACGCTTTAGTGAATCTGAAAATCCGCCAATCTCGGCAGGTTCGAGTGATAAATAATTTAATATCTTGCGCACATCACTGAGATGAATTTTTAATAAAAGTTTGATTTTGTAAGCTTACTTAAAGGTTATTACAAGCGTCTTCAATACATCCTGTATTTTGGTTGGACTTCTCAGAAAAAAAAACTTTTTAAAATTTAGTTTTATTTTTAAGAACTTCTTTTAATGACAGATTAAAATCGTTTAAGGATGTGGAAGGCTTCCTTGAATAATAGAGCATATTTTAATACTCTAAGTAGCGTTGACAGTTAAATATCAAGAGTGATGTCAACTGAATTCCCTTTTTTATAATTAAGCGATTTTTCAATTTAATCATTAAATTTAAAGTTTATTAGGATTTTATTTCATTTAAACCAGGCGTCATATTGGAATAGGACGGTATGTTATTGCACTCTGAGTAGTTTTGACAGTTAAATGATAACAGTGATGTCAATTACATTTCATTTTCAAAAAAATTAACTATTTTTTTTAAATTAATTATTAACGTTTGGGTTGTCTTTTTATTATTTTTAAATAATTTCAGAAACCAGGTCCTTGAGTAAGAGAGCATATTTTTATACTCTGTGTAGCCTTGACGGTTCAATGATAACAGTGTTGTTAACTTAATTTCTGTTTTGAATAAATTAGCGATTTTTTTGTTGTTTTTTATTATATCAACGTAAGAGCTGAGTTAGTAATTTTCTTTGAATTACTTTGACAGTTTGAAAATAACAGTGGTGCCAACTTGATGTCTTGTTTGAAATGAACTGGCGATTTTTTACATAAAATATAGATTTTGAAAAATTTAGTCTTTATGAAATTTTTATAATTTTTAATCCTTTAAGAGCATATTCAGTGATCTTTCATGGTTGAATGTAGCAGTGATGTCAATTGTATTTTTTTAAATCAGCGATTTTTCTAAGTTAATTTGGATTTTTTAACAGTTACATTTTATTGTTGCTTTATTTTGATAAATTGAAATATTTCAATTAAATGAATCACCGATTAAAGCAAAAATTTATTTTATTATTTGTTTATAAGAAAAAAAACTAAAATAATTAATTTATTTATGCGATTATTTTAATGAAATAATAAAAAAAACAAATTTCTGTAAAATTTACATAAATTTTATTTCAGTTTTTTTGAGGTCATAAACACAAACAGAATTCAAATTCCAAATTTATTTTTTTGAAATGTAAACATATGCAAAAAATCGCTGTTCACACACACCACTCGTATATAGATTTTTTTAAAATTTTGAAAAGAAACAGTTTTCAAAACAGAAATAATTATTTGACCATGAAAATGTTTGTTTACAAAATTTTTTTTTGAATAGAAAAAGAAGACACAACACATATTCGGTTATAACGAATCATCTATACCCTCCTCCAAGTGTGAAGATACATTCACACAATCACAAACGCTTGAAATACATAAAGTTTTTTTTTAATTTAACACTGAAACAATTAATGAGTCATAAAATTAATTATATTTTTGGCTATAACTCTTTTACAACTGAACCGATTTTGATAATTTTTGGTATGGTGATAAAGAACACATGACTTAATATTGTGCATAAATTTTGTTCCAATTGGTCGCTTTATAATTGAAAATTTTACGAAAAATTTTCACTTGTATTTGGTTGGAGGATTTCTCAGATATCGTTATTTATATTGTAATATATTTAACCGATTTTATCGATTTTAAATAGGAAACTTCTCAGGACAATAACAAATACTAAGGCCAAATTTCATTGAGCTCTATCAATTATTGTAGATGTGAGCATGTCATCAACAGATAGTTAGACAAAGGGGCAGAAGGACAAACAGCAGACAGACGGATTAAGCTAAAATGTCTAAAATATATACATTATGAAGTGTAAAATGATTTCTTCTTAGCAGTACACACAGAATGACAAACTTAATATACCCTCTTCACCACTTGTATTGGTGGAGGGTGTAAAAATAAAATTTTCTAGATTTAAAATAAAATTCATTTCATTTCATTCACCTTTAATCGCGTGTTCTGTTGTTTTCTTTTTAAAGCAAAATATTTTTTTCTAATTTATTTTTATTTATTACATTTTTTTTATTATGTTTTTTCTTAAATCCAAATTTATATTTTGGTTCCAGTCATAAAAATGGGGTTTTTCTGTTTCTCTTCTCCGCTGACTTTAGACAGACACTTTTTTGTGTGTAATTTTCTGTTAAAATTTATTATTCTTTTGAGTTTTTTCTTTGTTTTTCTATAATTTTTTTGCAAGTTAACACAGATGTTCTAAACACATTATAATTATACCCTACACCATAGTGGGTGCTTAAAGATTTTATGCTGATGTTTGTAACACCAACTTTAAAGTTTACTCTTCGACTCAGAATCACTTTTTGAGTCGATTTAACGATGTCCGTACCTCTGTCTGGTTGGCTGTCCATCTAACAATGTTTAGACAGGTCACTCTACAGGTCGCTCCTATACAAATGTGCTTCCGAAATGGGGTTTTAGGGTCAGTAAAGTTTAGAATATAAAATGATTTCAACGAAATTCAACAAAGATAAGTCATATAGTCTTCTTAATCGATTTGCGAAATTATGCAAGGGTTGGCCCATTTACTCTCATAGGTCCCATACAAGTTCTCCCCCATCAAATATCACTTTGAAGGGCATAAATCTGACGTATACGTTGGTTTTGCAATAAAAACTTGTCAAATTAAGAGAAATATAATATAAAAATGATGTTGGAAATTATACGAGGGTTGGTTCATCATATCTTCTAACTCCATATAAACCCCCCCCCCTAAAAAAAAATCTTTTTAATCGCATTAAATTCATCATTAATCAGATAAGCAAATTATACGAGGGTCTTTCATAGGTTTGCCGTAGCTGTCATTAGCAAACAACAATGTGGTGTAGGGTATAACATAGTCTAGCTTGATCGACTATAAGATTTTCACTTTAAATAATTTATTTTTTCTTATTTCAGTTTTAATTCCATTCAAATTCTGTGTTTTTTTTAGAAGTTTTCGTCTTTAGTTTTTCTTTCTCAGGAAGGAAGAATTCACTAAAATAATATTTTTTCAACATCTGTTTAAGTTTCTAATTTATTATTTGTTTTCTTTTCTTTTTTCTCTCTTCTTTAGTTTAAAAAAAAATATTTTCTTTAAGCAAAAATTTTTTAAATGATTTCACAAGTTTTTTTTTGGGAGATTTCGTCTTTATTTAAATATGACATCATTATTTAACTTAAAATAAAAAAAGATACGTTTTGTTTGTCTTAAATATTTAAATTTTATTAAATTTATTTAATTTTATTCTAAAAATAAAACTAAAATTTATTAATTCCCATTTATTTCCTTTTCTTTTTAGGTAAGTTTTTTTAATGATTGAAAGAAAAAAAAAACAATAGGAAACTCAACACAGGTAAACCAAAATGAGGGAAATATGGCAACACTCAAAAAGGATTTAAAATAAATTTTACACAGAAAATGTTTATCTTAAGAAATGTTTTATTAAAAAATCTTAAAAGTTTTCCATAAAAAGCTATTTTCTGCTAAATTTTCTATAAAAAGAAAATTTATGCGAATTTTTTGCAAAAGAAATTTAAGGCGAAATTAAAAAAATCTATAAAAAATGTGAGATTTTTTAAAATTTTCTATAAGAAGAAAATTTATGTGTGAAAAAAAAGTTTATATGAAATTTTCTTTAAACAGAAAATATAAGAAGGGAATTTTTTATGAAATTTTCTAAAAGAAAAAATTTTTAATGAAAAAAAAAAAAATATTGAAATTTTTTCTGAGAAGAAACTTTTCTATAAGAAGAAAATTTTTAAGGAAATTTTCTGTAAGAAGAAATTTTTTATGAAATTTTCCATAAGAAAAAAATTGTTTGAATTTTCTATTGGAAGAGAATTTTCATGAAATTTTCTATAGGAAGAGAATTTTCATGAAATTTTCTATAAGAAGAAAATTTTTATGAAATTTTCTATAAGAAGAAAATTTTTATGAAATTTTCTATAAGAAGAAAATTTTTATGAAATTTTCTATAAGAAGAAAATTTTTATGAAATTTTCTATAAGAAGAAAATTTTTATGAAATTTTCTATAAGAAGAAAATTTTTATGAAATTTTCTATAAGAAGAAAATTTTTATGAAATTTTCTATAAGAAGAAAATTTTATGAAATTTTCTATAAGAAGAACAAAAATTTTCTATAAGAAGAAAATTTTTAAAAAAATTTTCTATAAGAAGAAAATTTTAAAAAAATTTTCTATAAGAAGAAAATTTTTATGAAATTTTCTATAAAAATAAAATTTTTAAGAAATTTTAAAAAAATGTTCTATAAGAAGAAAATTTTTAAATATTTTTCTATAAGAAGAAAATTTTTAAATATTTTTCTATAAGAAGAAAATTTTTAAAAATTTTTCTATAAGAAGAAAATTTTTAAAAATTTTTCTATAAGAAGAAAATTTTTAAAAATTTTTCTATAAGAAGAAAATTTTTAAAAATTTTTCTATAAGAAGAAAATTTTTAAAAATTTTTCTATAAGAAGAAAATTTTTAAAAAATTTTCTATAAGAAGAAAATTTTTAAAAAATTTTCTATAAGAAGAAAATTTTTATGAAATTTTCTATAAGAAGAAAATTTTTATGAAATTTTCTATAAGAAGAAAATTTTTATGAAATTTTCTATAAGAAGAAAATTGTTAAAAAATTTTCTATAAGAACATTTTTAAAAAATTTTCTATAAGAAGAACATTTTTAAAAAATTTTCTATAAGAAGAACACTTTTAAAAAATTTTCTATAAGAAGAAAATTTTTATGACATTTTATTTTGGAAGAGAATTTTCATGAAATTTTCTGTAAGAAAAAAATTTTTTATGAAATTTTCTATAAGAAGAAAATTTTTATGAAATTTTCTATAAGAAGAAAATTTTTATGAAATTTTCTATAAGAAGAAAATTTTTATGAAATTTTCTATAAGAAGAAAATTTTTATGAAATTTTCTATAAGAAGAAAATTGTTAAAAAATTTTCTATAAGAACATTTTTAAAAAATTTTCTATAAGAAGAACATTTTTAAAAAATTTTCTATAAGAAGAACACTTTTAAAAAATTTTCTATAAGAAGAAAATTTTTATGACATTTTATTTTGGAAGAGAATTTTCATGAAATTTTCTGTAAGAAAAAAATTTTTTATGAAATTTTCTATAAGAAGAAAATTTTTATGAAATTTTCTTTAGGAAGAAATTTTTTATGAAATTTTCTATAAGAAGAAAATTTTTAAGAAATTTTCTGTAGGAAGAAATTTTTTTGAAAATTTTCATAAGAAAAACAATTTTATGAAATTTTCTATAAGAAAAAAATTTTTAAGAAATATTCTGTAAGATAAAATTTTTTATGAAATTTTCCATAAAAAAAAATTAATGAATTTTCTATTGGAAGAGAATTTTCATGAAATTTTCTATAAGAAGAAAATTTTTATGAAATTTTCTATAAGAAGAAAATTTTTATGAAATTTTCTATAAGAAGAAAATTTTTATGAAATTTTCTATAAGAAGAAATTTTTTTATGAAATTTTCTATAAAAAGAACTTTTTAAGAAATTTTCTGGAAGAACATTTTAAAGAAATTTTCTATAAGAAAATTTTAGAGAAATTTTCTATAAAACAATTTTAAAGAAATTTTCTATATGAAAATTTTAAAGAAATTTTCTATATGAAAATTTTAAAGAAATTTTCTTTAAAACAATTTTAAAGAAATTTTCTATAAGAAGAAAATTTTTAAGAAATTTTCTGTAAGAAAAAAACTTTTTCTATAGGAAGAAAATTTTTATGCAATTTTCAATAAGAACAGGAGTTTTACGAAATTTTCTTTAAGGAGAGATTTTTTTTGAAATTTTTCAAAAGAGTAAATTTTTTATGAGATTTTTGAAAAGAAGAGAATTTTTATGAAAACTTTTTGGAAATTTTGTATAAGAAATATATTTTATAAAGAAGTACTTTCTATGAAATTTTCTTTAAAAAGAAAATTTATGTGAATTTTGCTTCAAAAAGAAAAAAAGTTCCATTTAAGAAGAATTTCATTCTCATTAAGAAATTGCGAAAATAAATATTTCAATCACAAAATGTCATTATCGACACCTTGAGCCATAAAAATTCTGTGTCAGGTAAATAAAGATAAAATTCAAGGAGCTGAAAGGAAGAAAAGAAGAAAATCTATCAAATTCATTGAAAAATGATGTTAAATAAAGAAAATTTATTGAAAAAGAGAATAATAAATTATGAAATTCTATTTATCGTGCAATTTTATGGTCAATTCAAAAGGAATAAAGAAAAATAAATTAAAAGTGAAAAAGTTAATTGAAAAGAATGTACACGAAGAAAATTTTTCGATTGCCGGAAAATTATCTCACACAGAGGAAAGAAAATGGGAAACAAAAAAAATAATTCACAGATTTCACACTTTTGGTCATAAATCTTTTTTCGTGTTCTCTCTTTTAATTGAGAGTACTTGTCTTTATTTCCCTCTGAATGATTTAAGTATTTTTTTTCATTTAAATAAATAAATTCTCTAGTCAGAAAAAGAAGTGGGAACAGGTGCAGGTGGAGATGCAGGTATCATCCATTTAATTTGCATCATAAATAAAATAAATGAACAAGAAATAAAGAAAAAAAATTATTGTCTCTACTTTATAATTATTTTCACCCTTTTTTCCTTTAGATTTTAATTTAATCGTTTTTATTTGAATTCTGTTTTATTTTTTCTTTTTCTTCCATTTTAATTGATTTGTAATTATCATCATTTACACTTCACGTGATGCAAAAAGAGAGGGAGGGAAACAAAACAAAAACTTGTTTCTTTGTTTTTTTTTAATAATAAAATAATTAATATTTTGCAATTTATTTATTACAACAACAAAAGTCATAAATAATAAAAATTGTTGTTTTTTGCTAATAAACTTGTTATCAAGCGATTAGAAGACTCTTCTTATCTCTGAATTCTGGCAATAAAATCCAATAACTAGAAAAACACCTTAAATGGCAAAAGGTTAAAGATCATTTACAAAATAGACGGTTGGGGAACATTTTTGATAAGAGAATTATAAAAACAGGTACAGGAAAAAGACAAAATTTATGAAAAACAAATAAAAAATATAAAAAGAAAATGTATCCAGATTTTTTATAAAAAAGAAAATCCACAAATTTTTTTCTAATAATGAAAATTTTCTCCAAGATGAAAACTCACGTTAAATTTTCTCTAACACGAAAATTTATGTAAAAATTTCTCTGACACGAAAAATTTTCCTATATTATCCTTTAAAAGAAAATATATCCGAAATTTGCTTTTAAAATAAAATTTATCTGAAATTCTATGTTTAAAGAAAATGTAATTAAAATTTTTTACTAAAAGATAATTTATCCGCAATTTTTTATTAAAAGAAAATGTTTGCGAAATTTTCTCTAAAAGAAAATTTATCCATTTTTTTTTTTTTTTAAGGAAAATTTTCAAAAGTTTTCTATATAAAGAAAATTTTTGCAAGATTTTCAATGAAAATTAAAGGATTATTTTTTATATAAAGAAAATATTAAGCAAATTTTTTTTATAAAAAAGAAAATTCAGAAATTTTCCCAATAAAGAAAATTTTCTTCAAGATGAAAAATCACGTGAAATTTTCTCTAACACGAATATTTATGTAAAAATTTCTCCAACATGAAAATTTTTGTGAAATTTTCTCTAAAAACAAAATTTATACGAAATTTTCTCTTAAAGGAAAATTTATGCGAAATTTTTTCTAAAAATGAAATTTATCCGAAATTTTCTCCAAAAAAGAAATTTATTCGAAATTATCTCTAAAAAGAAAATGTTTGCGAAATTTTCTTTAAAAAAAATTTATCCGAAATTTTCTCTACAAAGAAATTTATCCGAAATTTTCTCCAAAAAAGAAATTTATTCGAAATTATCTCTAAAAAGAAAATGTTTGCGAAATTTTCTCTAAAATGAAATTTATCCGAAATTTTCTTTAAAAAAGAAATTTATCCGAATTTTTCTATAAAAAGAAAATTTATCCGAAATTTTCTATAAAAAGAAAATTTATCCGAAATTTTCTATAAAAAGATAATTTATCCGAAATTTTCTATAAAAAGAAAATTTATCCGAAATTTTCTATAAAAAGAAAATTTATCCGAAATTTTCTATAAAAAGAAAATTTATCCGAAATTTTCTATAAAAAGAAAATTTATCCGAAATTTTCTATAAAAGAAAATTTAACCGAAATTTTCTATAAAAAGAAAATTTAACCGAAATTTTCTATAAAAAGAAAATTTATCCGAAATTTTCTATAAAAAGAAAATGTTTACGAAATTTTCTATAAAAAGAAAACTTATCCGAAATTTTCTATAAAAAGAAAATTTATCCTAAATTTTCTATAAAAATAAATTTTATCCGAAATTTTCTATAAAAATAAAATTTATCCGAAATTTTCTATAAAAAGAAAATGTTTACGAAATTTTCTATAAAAAGAAAATTTATCCGAAATTTTCTATAAAAAGAAAATTTATCCTAAATTTTTCTATTAAAATTTAATTTATCCGAATTTTTCAATCAAAAGATAATTTTTTCCAAATTTTTGTATCAAAAGTAAATTTATCCGAAAGGAAAAATTATCCGACATTTTATAGTAATAGAAATTTTATGCTAAATAAATAAAAATTTATTCGAAATGTTCTATAAACAGAATATTTACTAAAAATGTTTTATTTAGAGAAAATTTATCCATAATTTTGTGTTAAGACTTATTGATCCATAATTTTTTATTAAAAGAAAAAATATACAAAATCTTTTATTTGTAGAAAACTTATCCAAAATTAAAAGAAAATTTATTCAAAATTTTCTATTAAGAAAGAATTTATCCAAATTTATCCATTTTTTCAAAACAAACAATTTTCATTATTTCGATATAACAATTCCAATTTTTTTTAATCTATTGGTCCTTTAATTGCTCTGTGTGGTCGGTCAAGGTTATTTATAATGATTATTTATCCACCACATGTGTGTGTGTTATTTTCCTGTCGTTGTATTTGTAAACCCACATTGATTGCAATTGAATAATTTATGTGACTGACAGGAAATTATATTAAAATGGATAAAGGAAAACGGAAGAAGGCAGAATAACATAAGGCGACACACATACAATAAAACAGGATATGAAATGAAATCAAATAAATGTCAAAATTAAAATTACAAAAACAACAAATAATATCGATTTCAAATAAGAAAACAATAAAAGAAAATAAGAAATAACGATTGATAGAATTGGATAAAGTGAGTGTGGGTGAAAAGAAGGATATTTAATTAAATAATATTCTCATACTCCTGCTCTTCCTCTCTCTCTCTCTCGTTTACTTTGGAAGAGATAATTAAATTACAAAATAATAATGAGAAAGTAAAAATCTGTTAACATGAATTTTGGGGATCTTTTAATTGGCCTTTAATTAATTCCTTATTTAGTTAACAAATAAATAAGTTACAATCACAAATTATAATCATTCCCTCCCTTCGGGTAATTAAATAATTCTCACATAAAATTTCGTCAGTGAAATTTAAATCGTTAAAACTGTTATAAAATTTTTGTTAATTTTGTTGCAAACGTAAGCGGAAGTTAAAAAAAATATTTTGAATAATTTTAATGCCAAATAAAACTTTTTCACCGCAGTTTAGTCGTTATTGTCATTCATGTGTCTTCACTCTGCAGGTAATAAAATTATGAAAAATTCAGAGATTTTTGTTTTTAAAGTTTTTTTTAATTGTTTTATCATTTGGAACCCTTAAAAAGAAGCAACAGAGTTTATTTAAGTTCAAAACATGATACAACTCTTCATTTTTGCTTAATCACTCATTTTTAACCTTTGAAGGCCTTAAATGGTTCATTAAATTCCCCTGAAATAAAAATAAAGTTTAATTTGCAAATGACGCAGAAAATTGTTTAAACAGGGATGACGCACTTTTGAATATGAATTAAAGTCTTTTTTCGTCATTCAAACACAAAACACATAATTTCAAACATAAATTGAAAATTAAATATTTAGAAAATCCCATAAAAATTTTAAACGATTTTTAAAGTTTAAAGTAATTAAAATTCCAATATGGGGAATTTTTCGGATCAATGATAAAGGTTTATTTAAAGTTTATATGAACATCAATATATGAACGATAAGTGATTTATAAAAGAAATTTAAAGATTTTGAAATTATTAGAGAAAAAATTGCATACATTTTTCTTTGAAAGAAAATTTCGCATTAATTTTTCTTTAAGAAAAAATCTCACATAAATTTCCTTTCAAGAGAAAATTCCACATAAATTTCCCTTCAAGAGAAAATTTCACATAAATTTTAACGTTAATTTTCTTTTTACAAAAAATTTCACTTAATTTTTTTTAAGGGAAAATTTCACTTAAATTTTCTTTTTAGAAAAATTTCACATAAATTTTCCTTTTTAGAGAAAATTTCACATAAATTTTCTTTTTAGAGAAAGTTTCACAAAAATTTTCATTAAAGAGAAAATTTCACACAATTTTTTTTTTCAGAGAAAATTTCGCAAAAATTTTCTTTTTAGAGAAAATTTCACATAAATTTTCTTTTTAGAGAAAATTTCACATAAATTTTCTTTTTAGAGAAAATTTCACATAAATTTTCTTTTTAGAGAAAATTTCACATAAATTTTCTTTTTAGAGAAAATTTCACATAAATTTTCTTTTTAGAGAAAATTTCACATAAATTTTCTTTTTAGAGAAAATTTCACATAAATTTTCTTTTTAGAGAAAATTTCACATAAATTTTCTTTTTAGAGAAAATTTCACATAAATTTTCTTTTAGAGAAAATTTCACATAAATTTTCTTTTTAGAGAAAATTTCTCATAAATTTTCTTTTTAGAGAAAATTTCACATAAATTTTCTTGTTAGAGAAAATTTCTCATAAATTTTCTTTTTAGAGAAAATTTCACATAAATTTTCTTTTTAGATAAAATTTCACATAAATTTTCTTTTTAGAGAAGATTTCTCATAAATTTTCTTTTTAGAGAAAATTTTGCACAAATTTTCTTTTTAGAGAAAATTTTGCGTACATTTTCTTTTTAGAGAAAATTTCACATAAATTTTCTTTTTAGAGAAATTTCACATAAATTTTCTTTTTAGAGAAAATTTCACATAAATTTTCTTTTTAGAGAAAATTTCACATAAATTTTCTTTCTAGAGAAAATTTCTCATAAATTTTCTTTTTAGAGAAAATTTCACATAAATTTTCTTTTTAGAGAAAATTTCACATAAATTTTCTTTTTAGAGAAAATTTCACATAAATTTTCTTTTTAGAGAAAATTTTCTTTTTTGAGAAAATTTTCTTTTTAGAGAAAATTTTTCATAAATTTTCTTTTTAGAGAAAATTTTTCATAAATTTTCTTTTTAGAGAAAATTTTTCATAAATTTTCTTTTTAGAGAAAATTTTTCATAAATTTTCTTTTTAGAGAAAATTTTTCATAAATTTTCTTTTTAGAGAAAATCTTTCATAAATTTTCTTTTTAGAGAAAATTTCACATAAATTTTCTTTAAAGAGTAAATTTTCCTTAAAGAGAAAATTTTGCAAAAAATTTTAAAATTAAAACGCTTTTTTTCGGAGCTCTAAACTTTTATTGTTTTATTGCGTTTTTTTATTTGATGTTTAAATCTTGTATTTTTGCCATTTTTGCAAAATAATGTTTATTTGATTTTTAATTTGTTAAAAAAACGCTTAAATACGTTTTTAGCATTTTAAAGCTCTGTTTATTAATGTCACTGATAATGATGAGGATAAACTGCTTTTTGTTTTGTATTGCGATTTAAACAACAAAACAAAAAACAAAGAAAAAAAATGTTGAAAAAACATTAATGAAACAAAAAACCATAATTTTTAATAAGATTTTTTTGCAAATCACGTTTATTTATTTATTTTTTTTTTTAATCAAATAAACAAATATTTTTTTCTAAATTATTTTTTATGATTAAAATGACATTTTATGTGACACGAAAAAAATAGATTAAATTGAATGCAACTCTGTATTGAATCTAGTAACGGCGTTAAGAAAAACTAAAAGACTTGGATTTTATCTTAAGCATTTTTGAGAAGTTCGCCATTTGTTAAGAAAAATTCCCTAAATGTCTCATATTCATATTGAATGATTTAGTTTCCCTTGAACTTTGCGGATTAAAAACATTTAAAAATCGATTTATAGAATTGAAACTTCTATTTTTGAATGCTCGTTTGTAGGTTTTTTTTTTGTCTTCGATTTCTTCTTTCTAACCCAGTTTGAACATTAAACATGTCTGACTTGAATTCGTAAAACTGTCACGTACACAATTTTTTTTTTAACCGAAAATAAAAAAACAAGTTAAAATGTTTTATTCGGTTATGCCACATTTTTAATACCCTCCACTGCAAATGATTGTGAAATAAATACATTATGTTTTGTACATACGCACTCACAAACATATAAAATATTTAAATATGTTTTAATAAGTCATAAAATTATTTCTAATTTGGGCTATAAATTTTTTTCGACTGAACCGATTTTGATAACATTTCTTGATTTATAATTACGACACTCGGATTTCGGTCTATATCTTTTAATATAATGAACTGAACTGGTTTTAAGCAGGAAACTTCTCAGAAATATAACAAATACTCAGGACAAATGTCATTGAGCTCTGTCAATTATTGTGGATGTGAGAGTGCCAACAACAGATTTAGCTATGACCGAAGAACGGGCATAGCTAAATCAACACGGATTTTGTTTTGAATATATATACATTATGGGGTCGGAGATGTTTCCTTCTTAGCGTTACACACGGAATGACGAAGTTAATATACCCCCTTCACTACATGTATTGGTGGAGGGTATAAAAATATTCCTCTAAAAACATAAATAAAATTAAAAATAAATTAATTTTAATGTTTTATAACATTTTAATAATATAAAATAGAAAAACACAACTCAAATTTATATTCAAATAAATTAATATTGAAATAATGAAAAAAAAACAATCAATTCAACTCCTGATCAGCGTCTTAATAGCTAAAAACATTGAAAACAAGTTATATTGTTTTCACGCTTTTCTGTCTCTCACTATGCATTTGGCATCATTGTTTATTATTGTTTACATTTTTTGGGCAGCAAAGATGCCAGATGTTTTTTATGAAAAATTAATCTTGTAAAAGTATTTAAAAAAAATTAAACAATTTTAATTATTATTCAGTCATAAAGATTAAAATCAATCGATTAAAATGTATTTCAAAGAAAAAAATAATTAAAAAAGTTCAGGAATTACAAAAATCATAAAATTTAAAAAAATTCAAGGTTAAATTTATTTTCAAACTAAAGAAAAAAATTGTTTAATCTTAATTAAAAATCTTAAAAAAATATAAACACACAAATTACAATTTTGATTTGAAAATGGAGAAAAAAATGTAACGCTTGAATGAAAAACGCTAGAAAGTGCATTAATTTGATGATCACAAAAACTAGATAAATTTTGAAATTATATAATAAAATTGGAATGAAAAGAAAATGTCATTAATCCCATAATAAAAGTATAATTTAACAAAATATTTTATATGAAAAAGAAAATAAGGAGTGAGATCGAAAAAATCTTAACACACATTTTTATTAAAACTTTTGTTGGAGTTTTGATCAAGAAGTTACCTGAGTAAAACAAGTCAGTTATTGTGTTTAATGTCAAACAAATGAATTGAATTCTTGATCTGATTGATAAGGGTGACCAGAAAAAAGTGTCAAATAAAGTTATTGAATACTTTCAACAAAAGCCTAATTGGTCCTACAAAAAGTTAGTTAGTGAAATTTTTATCTGAAATTTTCTCTAAAAAGAACGAAAATTTTTCTCTTTATCAAAAATTAATGCGAAAATTGTTCTCTTAAACGAAAATTTATGTAAAATTTTCTCAAAATAAAATTATGTGAAATTTTCTCTAACAAAAATTTTTTTTGAGAAATTTTCTCTAACAAAAAATTTTTTGAGGAATTTTTTCTACCAAAAATATTTTTTGTAAATTTTCTCTAACAAAAAAATTTTTTGAGAAATTTTCTCTAACAAGAAAATTTATGTGAAATTTTCTCTTAAAATAAAATTTACATGAAACTTTCTCTTAAAATGACATTTACGTAAAATTTTCTCTTAAGAGAAAATTTACTTGAAATTTTCTCTAAAAAGAAAATTTATGTGAAATTTTCTCTAAAAAGAAAATTTATGTGAAATTTTCTTTAAAACGAAAATTTATGTGAAATTTTCTCTAACAAGAAAATTTTTGGAGAAAATTTCTCTAACAAAAAAATTTATGTGAAATTTTCTCTAACAAGAAAATTTATGTGAAATTTTCTCTAACAAGAAAATTTATGTGAAATTTTCTCTAACAAGAAAATTTATGTGAAATTTTCTCTAACAAGAAAATTTATGTGAAATTTTCTCTAACAAGAAAATTTATGTGAAATTTTCTCTAACAAGAAAATTTATGTGAAATTTTCTCTAACAAGAAATTTTTTTAAAAATTTTCTCTAACAAAAAAATTTTTTGAGAAATTTTCTCTAACAAGAAAATTTTTTGAGAAATTTTCTCTAAAAAGAGAATTTTTTCAGAAATTTTTTCTAACAAAAAAATTTTGTGAGAAATTTTCTGTAACAAAAAAAATTTTTGAGAAATTTCTGTAACAAAAATTTTTTTAAGAAATTTTCTGTAACCAAAAAAAATTGAGAAATTTTCTCTAAAAAGAAAATTTATGTGAAATTTTCTCTTACAAGGTAATTTTTTCGAAATTTTCTCTAACAAGAAAATTTATGCGAAATTTTCTCTAACAAGAAAATTTATGCGAAATTTTCTCTAACAAGAAAATTTATGCGAAATTTTCTCTAACAAGAAAATTTATGCGAAATTTTCTCTAACAAGAAAATTTATGCGAAATTTTCTCTAACAAGAAAATTTATGCGAAATTTTCTCTAACAAGAAAATTTATGCGAAATTTTCTCTAACAAGGAAATTTATGCGAAATTTTCTCTAACAAGAAAATTTATGCAAAATTTTCTCTAACAAGAAAATTTATGTGAAATTTTCTCTAACAAGAAAATTTATGCGAAATTTTCTCTAAAAAGAAAATTTTTTGAGAAATTTTCTCTAACAAGAAAAAAAATTTTCTCTAACAAGGAAAATTTTTGAGAAATTTTCTCTAACAAGGAAAATTTTTGAGAAATTTTCTCTAACAAGGAAAATTTTTGAGAAATTTTCTCTAACAAGAAAATTTATGCGAAATTTTCTCTAACAAGAAAATTTATGCGAAATTTTCTCTAACAAGAAAATTTATGCGAAATTTTCTCTAACAAGAAAATTTATGCGAATTTTCTCAAACAAGAAAATTTATGTGAAATTTTCTCTAAAAAGAAAATTTTTTTGAGAAATTTTATCTAAAAACAAAATTTTTTTGATAAATTTTTTCTAATTTTTTCTATC
The DNA here is from genome assembly GCA_004302925.2 of Cochliomyia hominivorax. Classification (NCBI taxonomy): domain Eukaryota; kingdom Metazoa; phylum Arthropoda; class Insecta; order Diptera; family Calliphoridae; genus Cochliomyia; species Cochliomyia hominivorax. Next base: position 19,506,606 of record PYHX02000158.1, read on the forward strand.
ACAAAAAATTTTTTTAGAAATTTTCTCTAAAAAGAAAATTTATGCGAAATTTTCTCTAACAAGAAAGTTTATGTAAATTTATGTAAAACTAAAATAACTGTTTTTCTTTGTAACTAACGGTTATTTCATCATCATTTTTTATATACAAAATTATTATATTTTTTGGTTTTTATTTTTAGTTTTAATATTTCAAACACGCATATTTTTACACCTTTTTTTCGCTTTTCAAACAATTTTTGTAAAATAAATTATGAAGACAAAAAATTAATAGACAATAGTTAAACACCTTAAATACATTAATAACATTTTTTTACAAAAATAACTTAACAAAAAAATAATAAAAATTATGAAAACAACAAAATTTAAATAATAAAATATAAAAAGCGGCAAATATTAGAAACATAATGGAAAAAAGCAGCCATAATAATAATTTATTTCAATGGATTTGCAAAAAAGACTAAAAATAAAGTTTGTTTTTTAGATATAAAAAGAAGCAACAATAACAACAACTGATGTCTGTTGTTATAATGATATTGAGGACACGCACTTTTGTTATAAACAATTTATTTTTAAAAAAGCGAAAAACAACAACAACTACAAAACTCAACACCCAAAACAAAATCAACTATCAGCCAATTCAAAACTCAACACAATTCAATTCACATAATCATCAACATACAGTGGTCCCCAAAAGTCTTTTTTTATTATTATTATTTTTTAGACAATTTTGTAATTTAGGAATCATTGCCCAGTGAGGAGCTATAAACTTATGCTCTTCCAAACAAAGTCCATAAATTCCTTAGAAATAACTGTGAAAACTTTCAATAAAATATCTTTTATGGTTATGAAATTATGCAACTTTATTTAAAGACATATTTACATGGGAAATATCCAAAATTCTGGGGAGGGGCTCCAGTTTCAGTTAATTTTCGAAGAGTGGAGCTTAAGGTTTATGTAAGTGTTTGGTATCGTTGAAAAGGTAATTACTTGAAAAATAATAATATTTACATAATAAACATTTTAAATTAAAAAACCTTAATAAATTTTTAAAAAATTCCAAATTTTTTTATTTTCGTTGTACTTTTGCAAAAAAGCTTGTTATAATTGACATTAAATAAATTCTATAAGAATTTATATATTAATATGAAATTTTTATATAATATGGAGAAAGTTGTCCTTAATATAGGACTATAGAATAATTCCCATTTTTTCTTTTCAAAACACCCAAAATTCCAAACCGGGAAAAACTTGTTTAAAATATTCACTTTTTTCAGTAAATTGCTCACTCTCCCGATATAAGAAGTTTGACCTGTTACAGATTAAGTTAGAGGAAAGCTAATAAATGTAGCTATGTAATCAAGGTACCTTTTTTTGAAGATTTTAGCTTTGCAGTTTATTTTCTTCTCAAAAAAAAAACTAAAGAAAAATATTTAAAAATTAATAAAATTCTGAGAGGACTAGCGGGGAAATAGCTTCCCCTTATGCCCTTAAATTTGCTTTACATGAGTTTACGTTAGAAATTCTTTTAGAATTGAAATAAAATAATAAAGTCCAGTAGAAAATAGGTGAGAAATGTTACCACCTTTCAAAAAAATCTGAAAAAATCGCATTTTCCTCTACAATTCCCATTTCAAAATTATATATCTTTTTATTGAATCGATATAGGTTTATGGTTCATGCACAGAAATTATGTAGAATTTTGCGCAGAATTCAGATAATATTTTGGAATTTTTTTCGGTCCTGAGTAGAACCTACCAAGTTCAAAAAAAAAAAACAAAAAAGAAGCTTTTGAAAAATGGATCAGAATTTAATTTGGTCTAAATATCTCTTAAACTATAAGAGTTATCCCCCACATGGGAGCGTATTTTTATAGAGAATTATGAGGACTATACGAATGTAAAATATTTTTTTAATCAAATAATAAATAAAATTATGGCGATTTTTTTAAAAAAATCTATATACACATGGTGACCTATTTTGAAAATCCACTTCCCGACCCCAAAACCCTCTAGAAACCTCAAACATGACTAAATAAAATTACCTTAAAAAATATGCAATAATTCCAAAGTTACAAAATTATTGCCAAAAGAAGCGTATTGGGACCACTGTGCAACATAAAATACAAAAAAAAATATAAATAAATTGAAAAAAAAGAAGAAAATCAACAACAAAATAAAATAAAAAATAAAGTATCAAAACAAACCAATTAACTGTAAGAGATTCCAAAAATAAAACTTTTATCGGCTGATTTTTTTTAAGTGAATAAAAAAAAGAGCTGAAGACGATTAAACGATAACAAAAACATGTATGTGAAGATAAATACGTATTTAACTAGCAAAGACAAAAACCACATTTTTTAACAGAGCTGATTTTGCAGTTAACAGCGCGCTGTTAAGCATTTAACAGAATTTCTTAAAATGACTAGTGTACTAAAATGGACAATGTGAGCAACAGGAACCATGTTCCAAACATTTATATCATGGAAATGGCTCTCCAAGGTGCTAGTCATTGGTCCATGACAACAAACTACCAAAAATATAATTGGTATGCAATATATCGCTCTTATAAAATATATCAAATTATTTAACATTTTTTGGAAGGATTGGTCAGTATGGAAAAATGGTGCGTGGTACACATATCACGCTATATAGGTATGATAGTCCTAGGTACTCCTAATGGAGCACGCTTAGTGGGATATCTGAAATAATTTTGGAATTTGAGAAAAATCGAGTTGAAAATCTTGAAATTTCTCGAGAGGATTTGTGAACCATGTGGGAAAATAGAAGTGGTACACGTTCCAGGACATATAGAAATGGTGCTCCAAAGGGTCTTTAATAGATCTATAATAGTGGAATAGGTGAAATAATTTCCAAATAATTTTAATTATTTTTTGAAAAAGTGAATTTTTTGAAAATTTTCTAAAATTGACAAAATTGGATGTGGTCAGTATGGAAAAATGGTGCGTGGTACACATATCACGCTATATAGGTATGATAGTCCTAGGTACTCCTAATGGAGCACGCTTAGTGGGATATCTGAAATAATTTTGGAATTTGAGAAAAATCGAGTTGAAAATCTTGAAATTTCTCGAGAGGATTTGTGAACCATGTGGAAAAATAGACGTGGTACACGTTCCAGGACATATAGAAATGGTGCTCCAAAGGGTCTTTAATAGATCTATAATAGTGGAATAGGTGAAATAATTTCCAAATAATTTTAATTATTTTTTGAAAAAGTGAGTTTTTTGAAAATTTTCTAAAATTGACAATATTGGATGTGGTCAGTATGGAAAAATGGTGCGTGGTACACATATCACGCTATATAGGTATGATAGTCCTAGGTACTCCTAATGGAGCACGCTTAGTGGGATATCTGAAATAATTTTGGAATTTGAGAAAAATCGAGTTGAAAATCTTGAAATTTCTCGAGAGGATTTGTGAACCATGTGGAAAAATAGACGTGGTACACGTTCCAGGACATATAGAAATGGTGCTCCAAAGGGTCTTTAATAGATCTATAATAGTGGAATAGGTGAAATAATTTCCAAATAATTTTAATTATTTTTTGAAAAAGTGAGTTTTTTGAAAATTTTCTAAAATTGACAATATTGGATGTGGTCAGTATGGAAAAATGGTGCGTGGTACACATATCACGCTATATAGGTATGATAGTCCTAGGTACTCCTAATGGAGCACGCTTAGTGGGATATCTGAAATAATTTTGGAATTTGAGAAAAATCGAGTTGAAAATCTTGAAATTTCTCGAGAGGATTTGTGAACCATGTGGGAAAATAGACGTGGTACACGTTCCAGGACATATAGAAATGGTGCTCCAAAGGGTCTTCAATAGATCTATAATAGTGGAGCACCATTTCTATATGTCCTGGAACGTGTACCACTTCTATTTTCCCACATGGTTCACAAATCCTCTCGAGAAATTTCAAGATTTTCAACTCGATTTTTCCCAAATTCCAAAATTATTTCAGATATCCCACTAAGCGTGCTCCATTAGGAGTACCTAGGACTATCATACCTATATAGCGTGATATGTGTACCACGCACCATTTTTCCATACTGACCACATCCAATTTTGTCAATTTTAGAAAATTTTCAAAAAATTCACTTTTTCAAAAAATAATTAAAATTATTTGGAAATTATTTCACCTATTCCACTATTATAGATCTATTAAAGACCCTTTGGAGCACCATTTCTATATGTCCTGGAACGTGTACCACGTCTATTTTTCCACATGGTTCACAAATCCTCTCGAGAAATTTCAAGATTTTCAACTCGATTTTTCTCAAATTCCAAAATTATTTCAGATATCCCACTAAGCGTGCTCCATTAGGAGTACCTAGGACTATCATACCTATATAGCGTGATATGTGTACCACGCACCATTTTTCCATACTGACCACATCCAATTTTGTCAATTTTAGAAAATTTTCAAAAAATTCACTTTTTCAAAAAATAATTAAAATTATTTGGAAATTATTTCACCTATTCCACTATTATAGATCTATTAAAGACCCTTTGGAGCACCATTTCTATATGTCCTGGAACGTGTACCACGTCTATTTTTCCACATGGTTCACAAATCCTCTCGAGAAATTTCAAGATTTTCAACTCGATTTTTCTCAAATTCCAAAATTATTTCAGATATCCCACTAAGTGTGCTCCATTAGGAGTACCTAGGACTATCATACCTATATAGCGTGATATGTGTACCACGCACCATTTTTCCATACTGACCACATCCAATATTGTCAATTTTAGAAAATTTTCAAAAAACTCACTTTTTCAAAAAATAATTAAAATTATTTGGAAATTATTTCACCTATTCCACTATTATAGATCTATTAAAGACCCTTTGGAGCACCATTTCTATATGTCCTGGAACGTGTACCACGTCTATTTTCCCACATGGTTCACAAATCCTCTCGAGAAATTTCAAGATTTTCAACTCGATTTTTCTCAAATTCCAAAATTATTTCAGATATCCCACTAAGCGTGCTCCATTAGGAGTACCTAGGACTATCATACCTATATAGCGTGATATGTGTACCACGCACCATTTTTCCATACTGACCACATCCAATTTTGTCAATTTTAGAAAATTTTCAAAAAATTCACTTTTTCAAAAAATAATTAAAATTATTTGGAAATTATTTCACCTATTCCACTATTATAGATCTATTAAAGACCCTTTGGAGCACCATTTCTATATGTCCTGGAACGTGTACCACGTCTATTTTTCCACATGGTTCACAAATCCTCTCGAGAAATTTCAAGATTTTCAACTCGATTTTTCTCAAATTCCAAAATTATTTCAGATATCCCACTAAGCGTGCTCCATTAGGAGTACCTAGGACTATCATACCTATATAGCGTGATATGTGTACCACGCACCATTTTTCCATACTGACCACATCCAATTTTGTCAATTTTAGAAAATTTTCAAAAAATTCACTTTTTCAAAAAATAATTAAAATTATTTGGAAATTATTTCACCTATTCCACTATTATAGATCTATTAAAGACCCTTTGGAGCACCATTTCTATATGTCCTGGAACGTGTACCACGTCTATTTTTCCACATGGTTCACAAATCCTCTCGAGAAATTTCAAGATTTTCAACTCGATTTTTCTCAAATTCCAAAATTATTTCAGATATCCCACTAAGCGTGCTCCATTAGGAGTACCTAGGACTATCATACCTATATAGCGTGATATGTGTACCACGCACCATTTTTCCATACTGACCACATCCAATATTGTCAATTTTAGAAAATTTTCAAAAAACTCACTTTTTCAAAAAATAATTAAAATTATTTGGAAATTATTTCACCTATTCCACTATTATAGATCTATTAAAGACCCTTTGGAGCACCATTTCTATATGTCCTGGAACGTGTACCACGTCTATTTTCCCACATGGTTCACAAATCCTCTCGAGAAATTTCAAGATTTTCAACTCGATTTTTCTCAAATTCCAAAATTATTTCAGATATCCCACTAAGCGTGCTCCATTAGGAGTACCTAGGACTATCATACCTATATAGCGTGATATGTGTACCACGCACCATTTTTCCATACTGACCACATCCAATATTGTCAATTTTAGAAAATTTTCAAAAAATTCACTTTTTCAAAAAATAATTAAAATTATTTGGAAATTATTTCACCTATTCCACTATTATAGATCTATTAAAGACCCTTTGGAGCACCATTTCTATATGTCCTGGAACGTGTACCACTTCTATTTTCCCACATGGTTCACAAATCCTCTCGAGAAATTTCAAGATTTTCAACTCGATTTTTCTCAAATTCCAAAATTATTTCAGATATCCCACTAAGCGTGCTCCATTAGGAGTACCTAGGACTATCATACCTATATAGCGTGATATGTGTACCACGCACCATTTTTCCATACTGACCACATCCAATATTGTCAATTTTAGAAAATTTTCAAAAAACTCACTTTTTCAAAAAATAATTAAAATTATTTGGAAATTATTTCACCTATTCCACTATTATAGATCTATTAAAGACCCTTTGGAGCACCATTTCTATATGTCCTGGAACGTGTACCAGGTCTATTTTCCCACATGGTTCACAAATCCTCTCGAGAAATTTCAAGATTTTCAACTCGATTTTTCTCAAATTCCAAAATTATTTCAGATATCCCACTAAGCGTGCTCCATTAGGAGTACCTAGGACTATCATACCTATATAGCGTGATATGTGTACCACGCACCATTTTTCCATACTGACCACATCCAATATTGTCAATTTTAGAAAATTTTCAAAAAATTCACTTTTTCAAAAAATAATTAAAATTATTTGGAAATTATTTCACCTATTCCACTATTATAGATCTATTAAAGACCCTTTGGAGCACCATTTCTATATGTCCTGGAACGTGTACCACTTCTATTTTCCCACATGGTTCACAAATCCTCTCGAGAAATTTCAAGATTTTCAACTCGATTTTTCTCAAATTCCAAAATTATTTCAGATATCCCACTAAGCGTGCTCCATTAGGAGTACCTAGGACTATCATACCTATATAGCGTGATATGTGTACCACGCACCATTTTTCCATACTGACCACATCCAATATTGTCAATTTTAGAAAATTTTCAAAAAACTCACTTTTTCAAAAAATAATTAAAATTATTTGGAAATTATTTCACCTATTCCACTATTATAGATCTATTAAAGACCCTTTGGAGCACCATTTCTATATGTCCTGGAACGTGTACCACGTCTATTTTTCCACATGGTTCACAAATCCTCTCGAGAAATTTCAAGATTTTCAACTCGATTTTTCTCAAATTCCAAAATTATTTCAGATATCCCACTAAGCGTGCTCCATTAGGAGTACCTAGGACTATCATACCTATATAGCGTGATATGTGTACCACGCACCATTTTTCCATACTGACCACATCCAATATTGTCAATTTTAGAAAATTTTCAAAAAACTCACTTTTTCAAAAAATAATTAAAATTATTTGGAAATTATTTCACCTATTCCACTATTATAGATCTATTAAAGACCCTTTGGAGCACCATTTCTATATGTCCTGGAACGTGTACCACGTCTATTTTTCCACATGGTTCACAAATCCTCTCGAGAAATTTCAAGATTTTCAACTCGATTTTTCTCAAATTCCAAAATTATTTCAGATATCCCACTAAGCGTGCTCCATTAGGAGTACCTAGGACTATCATACCTATATAGCGTGATATGTGTACCACGCACCATTTTTCCATACTGACCAATCCTTCCAAAAAATGTTAAATAATTTGATATATTTTAAAAGAGCGATATATTGCATACCAATTATATTTTTGGTAGTTTGTTGTCATGGACCAATGACTAGCACCTTGGAGAGCCATTTCCATGATATAAATGTTTGGAACATGGTTCCTGTTGCTCACATTGTCCATTTTAGTACACTAGTCATTTTAAGAAATTCTGTTAAATGCTTAACAGCGCGCTGTTAACTGCAAAATCAGCTCTGTTAAAAAATGTGGTTTTTGTCTTTGCTAGTTAAATACGTATTTATCTTCACATACATAACAAAAACAACAACAAAAATATTAAAAAAATAAATTGTTTAGGTTTTGAATAAAATTAATTAAAACTTCATGAAATGAAGTCAAAAGTTTAGGCAAAACTTTTAGACTTGTAATCTCTACTCTTCTTCTTTACCAAAAAAAAAAAAAAAAAAAACTGTGTAAATGAAGTATTACAGAGTTGTATTTCAAAAACAGACTTGTTTAAATAAAAATATCAATTAAAATTTAAATAAACAATTTAATAAATATTAACATTTATTTTAATTTTATTTCTTTTATATCTCATAATTTCATAATTTATTTTATTTTGTCTTCTATTTCCATTATTTTCTTAATTTGTTCAAATATTTAATGGACTTTGCGTGTTTTAATATAATTTTTCTGTCTTTAATTTCTTACAAATTGTTTGTAATTTTTATTAATTACAGAAAATAATTTATTTATTTGTTTTAGAGAAAAAGAATAATTTAGAAAATAAATAAACTATAAATTAAATAAAAATGGTAACACTAATAAGAGTTGCCATATCGAAAAAATATATATTAAAATTTTATAAATATGAAATAATAATAAATTTTTGAATGAGATAAAATTCACTTTTAATTTGATTAAAAGAGAAATTTTACCATATAAGGAGTGATATCGAAAAATTCTTAACACACGTTTTAATCCAAGTAACTTTGCAAAATATATCTGTTATTATTAATCTGATTAAAATGAGTGACCGGAAAAAAGTGCATAATAAAATTTTTAAACCCAACTTGGTCCTACGAAAAGCTGTTATTTAACAGTACCGGTACAACTTGCCCATTGATAGAAAACCTGGTCCACATGATGTTTCTTAAGCCAAAAAAAAAAACATTTTCAAAAAAGCTCTCAACACATTCGGTAAAAAACAGCCCATTTTGCTCAGGGCTCGGATGCATACAAGCCTCAAAAAGTTGCTGACATGAGACCAAATACAAAGTGCGGAAATTCAAGTTTTCCAAAAAAATATTTTTCCCACAAAATTCATAATGAAATGTATGTTCTGGCAGATTTTTCGCAACGTCCTGGTCAAAGCTTTTATGTTGCTAATGGTCAAGGGATTGTTAAAGAAAAGTTTAGATCCCCAAATCAGTAAAAATGTTGGTATGCGGCAAAAGAAGCCAAGAATTCGCTACAACGGACTAAATTTATACTGAAATTTATGTAGAGAAATGTTTAAAAAAAGCTACTTCCATTCATGAGGCTTCATAATGTGTTCACTTATTTTTGGACTGACATAGCATTCTGTCATTATAGTATACAATCCCTCAAGTAGTACAAGGTTAATATTATGGTGACCGTAACTTAGTCAGTAGAGAAATTTTGGGCGCTTGTTAAAAAGGAATAAAAGAACATTAAAGAGGTGTCCAAAAATGTGGAAAATAAACTTAGATGGACTATGTTTTCGAGCAAAGTGACAGAAAGCACGTTACTGGAAGGGTTTTCGGAAAAAGGTTAAAAATTTTATCAATTTTATGTAAATTGTAATAATAATTTCAATTAAATTTGTAACTCTGAATTTAATGGTTTTGCGTCTTTATTGACATATATGTAGAACTTTTCGATCTCACTCCTTAACAAAAATTTTCTATACAACATTTTTTCAATTAAATACATATAAAGTTTTCTCTAATAAAAAAAGGTATCAAAAATTTTCAATAGAATCGAAAATTTCTATCAAAAAAAAAATTAGAAAAAAATATTTATTTATATATTTTTAATTCTACATCGGATTTGAGTTAAAACAAACCAATTTCTGTCACCTTGTTCATAAGTAAAATTAATTCCCCGAAAGTATTTTTGTATGACAAAATCTCTTACTTTCTCTTTGGCGTTTCTCTGATTCAGAATCGATATATTCGATTTTTCTTACTATTGGTACAAACTATATACGATTTAACATATGTTATCCAAATCGATATCTTATCTCTCACCTTTAGTCTTAATTTTTATCTCTTTCAGAATAATCTTCTCTCTGAAAAATAAAATTTTATGTAAAATTATTTTTGTTCATTTAATTTTTTCTTATGTTTTATTTTGAAAAAAAAATTAAATATTATTTACATGAAGTATTTTACCGTAATCCACCATCTTTGTTTACATTTTTATGTTCTCTCTGCCTCTAAAACTCTCTTTCGCTCTCTCTTTTATTTGTAAACAAAAAAATGATAAAATTTACTTTTATGAAAGAATTTTGTTTAAAATTTTATAAAAAAAAATTATTTAAATAATTAAATTTTTTTATTAAAACAGCAACAACAACAACAATAATTTTAAAAGTTAAATACAACAAGATAATGAGACTAATAACAAGCAACAAAATTAATAACAACAAATGTTTACAAGTTTCTGTGACAGCTATTTCCAGCCTTCAGTACCTTTTTTTTTTTTGTGATTTAATCATGTTATTGTTGTTGTTGTTTATGTGGTTTAACATGCTTAACTTAATTGTGGACTCTTTTATACCCTCCACCACTACAAATGGTGAGGAGGGTATAATAACTTTGTCATTTCGTGTGTAATGCTAAGAAGGAATCATCTCAGAACCCATAATGTATATATATTCTTGCATCAAATCAAAATCTAAGTCGATTTGGCTGTGTCCCTCTGTCTGTTGTTGGCACGTTTACATTCACAATAATTGACAGAGCTCAATGAAATTTGACCTGAGCATTTGTTTTAGTCCGGAGAAGTTTCCCATTTTAAAGCAACAAAATCGGTTCAGTATATTTAAAGATAACGGACATCTCTATGTTCTAATGAGGAACTTTCGTAAAATTCCTGCACCAAATCAAAAACTGACTCGATTTAGATATGTCGTCCGTCAGACTCTCTGTGTGTTCACATTCACAACAATTGACAGAGCTCAATGAAATTTGGCCTTAGTATTTCTTATAGTCCTAATAAATTTTCCATCTAAAAAATATTAAAAGATATAGACCGATATCTGAGGCAACCTCTAAGTTCTAACAAAAAACTGTCCTAAAATTGTCAACTATAAATCGAACAATTGGAACAAAATTGTGCCATAATGTTACGTTATGTGTACTTTATTATCATTCCAAAAATTATCAAAATCGGTTCAGTATGAAATATAAATTAAAGCAAAACATTTAACTAATTTTATGACTCTTTAAATGTTTCTGTGTTTTATTTAAGAAAAAAGGTTTATTATAATGTATACATTTGTGAGTGTATATGTATGAAATATAATGTATTTACTACTGACTCATTTGTGGTGGAGGGTATTGAAGATTCGTCATAGCTGAATATATCATTCTTACTTGTTTGAAGTTTTTTACCTCAAAATCAAGGAAAAAAAAACATTGTTGAAGACTCATATTTTAACAGTAATGGCTACAGAAATAGCAACATGCAAGAGTGTTTTTTAATTTAGTTTTATTGTGCTGAAATTATAAACATTTCTGTTTATTATTTTTTTAATAAATTTAATTCACCACAAATATTATGAAATCATATTTTTGTTTAAATCTTTTGGAGTTAATTTTTTGTTTTATTGCGGTTAAAACTATAATTTTGTTTCATGGTTTCAAGTTGAGCTTTTAATGTTCAGATTACAATTTAAACATGTAATGGATATAACGCTTAATATTAGGTTCATATAAAACTGTTGAAGAAGTTTTATTTAAAAATATAATTCAATAATTTGACAGATTTTATTATAAACTGATTGGAAAAATAATCTCTTGTAAAAAGGCCTTCAGAAGAGGCTGATGATGTCAAAGAGATAGACAGAAGCTTAAAGAACAGTCAAAATGACTGCACTAGAAACAAATTCAACAAGTAAGAATATGATATATTCAGCGAAAGTTCAATATTCTCCACTACAAATCCATGTGAAGAAAATAGGTTATGTTTCGTACATACACACACTCACATATCCAATCACAGACATATTTAATATATATAAAAGTTTTTCTGAAATATAAGAGAAAACACTTAATGAGTCATAAAATTAGTTATATTTTTGACTATAACTTTTTTCCAACTGAACCGATTTCAATAATTTTAGGAACTTAATAATAAAACGTTTATTATTGTTGATTTATTATCGTCAATTTTACGAAAGTTTTTTACTTGAACTTAGAGGTTACCACAGATATCGCTCTATATCGGAAAAGATTTTAATGGTTTTAAATAAGAAAAATACTCAGACATTGAGCTCTGTCAATTACTGTGGATGTGAGCGTGCCCACAAGAGACACACAGGAGGACAGAGAGTTATAGCTAAATCGACTCAGGTTTTGATTTAATGCTAGAATATATACACATTATAGGATTAGATATGATACCTTCTTAGCGTTACACACGGAATGACAAAGTTTATATATATATACCCTTTCCATCATTTGTGATGGTGTAGGGTATACAAATTCAAATAAATTTGAGTTATATTTTATGGACTTTCTTCAGATTACCGACAGCAACATCTGTATCAATTTTTAATTAGAAATTTCAAAACAAGTCAATATGACTTCATTAAACAATCTAGAGTTAAATTATATTTTTAATGCAATTTGTATTATCTGGGAGACCTTAATTTGCTTTATCTTTATTATCAATTTATTTATTTTATTTAATATTTTTAATTATTCTAAATTAAATAATTTTTATGTTTTGTTTATATTATTTTACTCTGTCAAGAATTTATTTTTTATTTTCAAATTATCATATTTTCTGACATATAAACTTTTGACATTTGACAGTGACACCAAAAATTTTAAAAAATGTCATTATTAATTTGAAATAAAATAATCACAATAATTAATTTATATTTTTTTCTCTCTTTTTAGGTAAGTTTCTTGAGAAATGACTTATATTTATGAAATTTTATAAAATTTGGTAAGTGATGGAATTAGGAAAGAGGAGAGAGAGATGGATAATAAAGGAGATTAAATTTAAAAAATTTTATTTAAAATAAAATTTATAATGAAAGAAAGAAAAAGGAAGGATAATTCATATAAGCGAAACTAGACTCTACCCGAAGTAAAACTGTTTGTTAAAATATTCTACATCGAGTCGGATTTCTTTTAAATCGATCATGCAACAACATAAACAATAACTGAGATATCGGCAGCAAATAATAAAAAAATTAATATTCCAATTCCATTTTAAGTTTTTCCGCTTTCCATTAGGTTTTCTAAAAATAAGCAGCACAAGTTTTAACATGCAGATCCATTTTCTTCTCGATTCATATTTAAGGAGTTTTGTCTCTGCAAGGAGTCAGTAATATAAAATATTTTATATATCATTAGTATGATATATTCAAGATATTTAACATTATTGTTATGAAAGCTTATCGTCTTGTCTATATACCTTGATATGAATCATAATGCCGTTATATCGGCGAGCTTTTGAGATATCGCTATTTTTTGAAAAAAGTCTAGATGAAAAATCACAAAATTAGATTTTTACTCTAAAACAGTTGACAATAACAAATATTTTGTATATCATTGGAAAGGCCTCCTCAAGACCTTTCAAACGATACCCATATTGTAACTATATACCAATAATGAATCTAAAAAAATGGGGTTGAGTAACGAATCCTTAGAGCCCTATAACTCGAAAATTTTGTAGAAGGCGAAAGAAAATTTATTTTTTGATTTATTTACTGCAGAAAGAGCTCTCATTATATGGTAAAAAAAATTGTTGATTGGGAATATTAATTAAAGCTTTAAGATTTTTTTTTTAATTTCTCAGAAACTTTCACTTTGAAAGAAAATCGAAACCGATAAACAGAAGAAAGAAATTGTAATTCTATCCTGGTAGTCCCGGATTTAATGTGTATATCGTTTTTTTTTTTTTTTTTTTCAAGTATAAATCGATTATCTGTTAAAAATAAAATTTCTCTTAAATCTATTCGAAGATTTCGCTTGAAAAAGTCGAATCCGATTAAAAGAAAAAAATTTAATTTTATTGTTGAAGTCTCCAATTATCAATTTTTAAGCGTAAAAATATTGTTCCTCAGTTAAAATAACGATTCCTTTCAATACCGAATCGCTTTCAAATAAAATCAGATCCGATCAAAAGAAGAAAGAAATTAAATTTTATTTTAAATGAATTAAAACGTACAAATCGTATTTATCTGTTTAAATAACGATTTCTTTTAACTTTTCCCCCAAAAAAATTCTTTCGGTGTATTTTTTCTCATTTAAATATGTCATCTCGACTTTCTCAAAGTAAATAACAGAAGAATAAACAAAAACAAAACTTTAAGCTGACACAAATCCTCTTGTCATAAAATTATTTAAAATTATTATTTTAAACAAATCAATTCATAACAAATTTAATAAACCGTAATAATTTTATCAATCAATTATTAAAAAAAAAAACAACAACAAGAAAATTATTAATAACAAAATACTTGAAAAAAATAAAAAAAAAAAAAATATTAAAATGAAGAGTAAACAACAACAAAAAATTGTCATGAATGAAGAGAAGAAATCAATGAACGAACAAGTGTTTTTTTCTGATTTCTGTTTTCCCTGGAGAATTACAATAACAACATGATAAAAAGAAATTAGTGTTAATGTCGGCTGTCACACAGAGAATCTCATTCCGAGACAAATAAACAAAAAAAGGGCAAATTAAAATTCAATGTTTTTGTTGTTATTTTGCTTTTATTCCTTCTTTAGCTTACAAGACAATTTATATGAGATTTTTTCTTGTTTGTCTTTTTTTATCATTTGCTTCAACCTCATTTCCTCTTAGTTGTTATTGTTTTTTTGTGCGTTTTGTTTTTTCTTAAGGAACAAGGAAATCAAAACAAATCAAGTTTTATTAATAAACACACAAACATGTGTAAATGTTAACAGCATAAATGTGAGAGGAATTACAAAAAAAGGGGATAAAAAATCCAATAAGAAGTAAAAAAGAAGACAAAAAATAAAAAGAAAGAATGTAAGAACACAAAAGTGCATGCAAAGAGGAAAAGAAAGAAGGTGCTGATTGTAATGTTTATATTTTATTGTGGTGTGATTAATAGTGACAGAGGTGAAGTTCTTTTGCTATGGAACCAGCGTTGCCAGAATGATGATTTTTAACATATTTTTAATGATTTAAAAAAAATATATGTTTTTCTTTATAAGAAAAGTGGGAGTCGCAAAGCAGCTCCGTGTCAGTAAAGACCTCATCGTCGTTATCGCTTAAAATTGGCCAGGCTTTACACTGTTTGCTTGCCTTCGAGAGTTTTGCGCCTCACTCTTGCACACTGGTGGATGCTGTGGCGTCGCATAGCGGTATTGGTTACCGTTACAAGGGGTTTAATATGCTTTTAATTTTGATTATATACGTTTTTTTATGATTTTGCAACTCAAAAATGTTAGAAATGGTTCCGAAAACAAATCTGAAAAATAATTTACGCTTATTGCATTCACACAAAAAAAGGAATTTCTGCTTCCCTATAATTCAGAGATATAGTACAAATTCATTCTATGTGGCTCGTAAAAAAGAGACTTTTCCAATGATGCTTTAAATATTTTGTAAATTTCATTTGTTAGCATTTTAGACTCTTAATACACTTAGTTCCAAAGTTATGGAACTTTAAAAATTCGCTTATTTTTTTTTATCTGACTGTTAAAAGATTGTTTTCTGAGCAGACCGGAATTGAGTATAAGTTTTTGATTCCTTTTTTGCCGCTTAAGAATTATATATCTATATAAAGGCTCTAGGACTCAATTGTATTTTATTTACTTAGAAAAAAAATTGTATTATTATGGACTAATATAAATCAGTCTAAAATTTTAATGATAAGAAAAATTTTAATATCTTCAATTAGATTTTAATCTGATTTTGAATTTATGATATAAATAAGGCGTCCTGACTTTTTCGAATGTATTAACTGAAGGTTCACTTGATCTCTTTTAAAATCCTGAAAAGGCAGAGTATTTAAATATCCGAAATGCATTTTCTATAATCTGAATTTTTAAATTCGAATTTGTAAAGGATTTTTACAAAAAGTTTTCAATTTGAGGAAGATTTTAAAGAAAAAATTTTTGATTGATTATAGAGTTGAATTTGAGGGAAAAGACTAAATTTAATGACAAATATAATTTAGGAATTTTGGATCGAAAATTTTGAAATTTATAAAAAATATTAAAAAAAATCAATTTTGGCATTAAATAAAAAAGTTTTGATTTAATTAAAATTATTATTACATTTTCCGAAATAAGAACTTTTTCCGGAAACCCATCCATTAACGTTTTTATACGGCTTTATACTGAATGTGTTGGGAGCTCTTTTCAAAATGTTTGCTACTTTTTGGCTTTAGAAAAGGAATGTGGATTTATGCTTCTACTGGAACCAGATTTTCTATTAACGGTCAAGTTAAGCTTTGAATACTTGTTGAAAATATTTCGGGAATCTCATCTTAATCAGATTAACTGTATATTCATTTGGTGAAGATTAAACATAAAAACTTATTTGTTTTACAAAGAAAACTTGATAAAAAAAGTCCTAAGATCTCTTATAAATAAGAATAATTCATGTTATAAGGCTTCCAAAAATACTCCTCCCCTCCATTTTGGCAACATTTAAAAAACTGAAAGACCTCGTAAAATCATCCTAAACAAATTACAATAAATTACTTTTTAAATTCTGTGTTAATAAATCAAAAATAAAAATACATTTTATGAAGAGACGGGGCAAAAATCATAATAACAGCAATTCTGAGATTTCTTTACGTCTCTTATGCATGTAAACAGCTGATTAAAGTTTCTTAAAAAAAAAAAAAATAATAAACAACAACAAAATAAACTTATAAAAGCATGCCAGACCTTTTTTATAAAAAGCACATGTGTGCGAATGATTGTGTTTTCCTGTCATGACGATGCCACAAGGAAAACATGTGTTTACTTTTATTTTGCAAAATGAAACAAACAAACGAACGCGCGCGCCATTTAAATAAAATAACAACAAAAAGAAATCTTTACCTTCATCTTCCTTCTCCCACCTAAAAAAGGAAAATCAACATGCACAACAGATACATGAAAGGAATGAACAAAAAAAGAGGTGAACTGAAAAAAAAACATGCAAAAACCAAAACAACTCTGTTATTTTTATATGTGTATTACAGTGATGCTATGTGTAGCATAACATAATTGACAGTTTATTACCTTCTCTGTTTTTAAATATTAGAGAGAGAGAGAGAGAGTTAACAGAGAAATGTGTATGTTTTAAACTGTTAATGAACATTCCCTTACAGTTTATGATTTCTGTATTGGATTTTTCTTTTAGTGTCAACATATTAATGTTAATGTTAGCGCATGTCTGTTATTTGTTGTTTATATATTAAGAGAGTTTCTGTTTATGCTCTGCTGAGAGCTTAATTGTATATTAAATTTTAATTCTGTATACTGGTTTTGTGTATTTGGTGTTGTTTCTTTTTGTGTAGCTAAAACCTTGTGCAAATAAATTTTTCTAAGAGGATTTTATATGGTTTCAATAAGTTTGTGGCAACACATGTACTCATTACCGCTGTTATTATTGCCACCACCAACAAAAATAACAACAACAACAATAACTACAGCAATATTAATAGCTGCAGACAATAGCAATACATACACAAAAAAAATATCTTATAATTCAGCAAGTATATTCAGCTTAAAAAAAAAGCTGAATAAAGCTTTTTTTTAAATTGCATGAAAATAACAGCAGCAGACCTTCAAATAGCAGACAGAGCAAAATAAAGAACATGGCTGTCATTTATTTCGCTTTTCAAAATCAAAACGTTAAATTTCATCACGTTTTCTTTATTTATTTTGAAATTTACAGAAAAACTCTTAATTATAAAAAATAAATCTGATTAGATTTATTTTTTTCCCACCACTTTTTTAATTCCCCTCCTCCTTTAAAAATCTTGCCAAATGTCTTTTAATTTTAATTCCATAAAACCTTAATTATACTTTATTTTCTTCAATTTTTTTAGTCCATTTAACACATAAATAATCCAATTTGACATTTTTATTATCATTTTCTTTCTCAATAATCATTTGTAGAACAGCAACTAGTTTTATTTGTTTTTCGTCTTTCTTCCTCTCTCTCTCATTTTTCCCAAACTGTAAGCAGTTTTGACCTTTTCTTTATGGGTTTTATTTTTAGTTCAGACAATAAAATTTGGAAAAAAATAAAAAAGGTTTCTTTTGTATTAAAATTCTTTTGAAAACATCCCCTAATAATGTATTATTTTTGGGGTGTTTATTTGCAATTTAATCCTAATTCAAGACAACAAAAAAAATGCCAAATGTTGCTGAATAAACAACTCTTCAATTTTGTGGTCTTTTGGAGCGAAATTGATAAAATGAATAATTTATGTATATTTTTTATATCTTTAAAGTTTCAAAGTTACCAAAGACTTGAAATTTTACTCAGATCCTCCTAAAATGCTTGAAGATCTTTTTTCCTGTGAACTTATCACCGCGCAATCTTCTCAACTCAAGCAGTTATGTCTCCTTATTACGATAGTGCAGACAAAAAGCTCGTCATGTATGGGTTAACCTACTTTCGTACTGCAGCTAACTGTTATATTAATAGAAAGGTCTGAATCTTTGCTCTCCAAACTTGTAATATCCAAAGAAAGACACTGAAAGTTTGATAATTTTCATATCCTTTCAGTTGCTCCATTGAAAAAATGTGCTTCTTTCAAATTAACTCTCTCTTTACAAACTTTTTGTAGGTAAACTCCATATATCCCTCCGAACGCCATAAAATCCCTTATTAAATTCATGCTCAAATGTTCTAGTTTAAACTTATTTGGCGGTCTGATTGCAAACCTACATCCCTTCCCCAGTTATAAAATCCCTTTTTCCATTTAACTATCGCATTTTTGATAACCTTTCCCAGCGATTTTGATTTAAACAAACACAGACAACATGAGACTTCCTAGAAGGAACTCGCCAACAACTAGTCCAATATGACAAGATCCAGTATTTCTTGTCATATAAGAGGCTAAAGTTTCCCGTGTTACCATACTTGAATAAAAGTATAAGTAATTTAGATTTTAAATAGAGCTGGAGCTTTTTAATATCTCAAAAACTCCACGACAATCAGTTCAATATGCAATGCAACAACAAATGCGAAGTGGGACTTCTGAAACATCGCTTAAGAACTCATCGACAAACAGTTCAATATGATTAGAACTTTCTGCCCTAATAGAGGCTATTGGTTTTTGTTCTACTAGACTAAAGGTTCTGGTGGTTAGGTTGTTATCCCAGTTTTGACAGCAAACTGCTGGATATTGGTTCTCTCTCTCAAAATTACTCTCATTTCGAAAATTACACCACAAATGATTTATTAGGGAGGGAATTTTTTCAGGAACATCATAGGCTTTAAACAGGTAGTCATATTATCTTTGTAAGGATACAAGTCCCCTTGATTTCTACCATCTATTCTAAAGCCTAATTTGGAAATGTTTAATGTTCTTACAGCCAATAAATGCAAGGATGTTTCCATCCTGATTCCAAATTTGGATTAACCTTATGCTGTAAAAGTCGCGCTAGCCTTTGCCTTTGATTGTTGACTTATGGAGTCTTTATCGACATTATAAACAAACAGCGGAATTCTTAGTTATATGGAACGACTATGATTTTGGAAATACAATTCAAGATGTTGCAATTTTCTCGCCATTGGTAGAACGTAACGTTCAAGGAGATATGTGTTCCCAACTCCGTTTCCATTCCATGTTCATAAGTCAGATCTATTAAGTCAAGGGTTAGACCAAACCAAAGCAATATTTATGACACATTTTTTTCGGGATGCTGCGAGTTGAGATCTTCACTCTTCGCAATACTACACAAAAGAAGAAAGATCACAATATCATTTTGAAGGATCAGAGAGAATAATAGAAAAATTTGCCATAAAATTCAAAAAATCTGAAATTCTCTATGGTGATCTGTTTTTCTGAGGACCTTGTTTCCTTTCATTCAACCCGTTTCAGAACAATCTAAAATAATCCAATAACTAACAACACTTGGAGATAAAACAATTACGAAAACTTTTTTGAAAGCTTTTTTCCGTCTCTCGCTTACATTTTTCATTATTATTTTTTTCGCAAAATTACAGTAAGTTTATGACAAGCAATAAATAATAACAAGTTATAAAACAAAAATATGATGATGAAATCTTAAAGGGAAAAATAATAAACAACAGTCGGGCAGACAGACAGACGAACAGAAACACGTAAAAAAACTCTAGAGATTTTTGTTTTGTTTTTGCATTTCAGTCTGTTGGTTTAATAAACTTTTATAGCTACAAATAGCTACAGGAAGAAGCTTAAAAATAAAATTTATATTTTATTCTGAAATGGTTTCATTTCATTTATTTGTTTCTTCTTCCTCTTGACAACTTAGCAACAACAACAACAACAATAGAAAAAGAATTTTCAAAACAGAACATCTTGAACAGGAAATTGTTTTGTGCAAAAAAAAAAAAAATAATTTTAGGATTTTTTTTGAAATAATTGAAAAGAAGAGGAGGAGGAGAAGAAGAAGTAAGAAAAACATGGGGCATAAGAAAAATAAACAAAATATATAAATAAATCCAAAATATTTGCTATTGTTAAGTCAGAGTTTTAAGGTTTTAAACAGAAAGAGCAGATTGGCTGGCAAGAGAGAAGAGAGGAGAGAGTGTGAGTGAGAAAAAGAGAACTTTATGTTGCTTAAGGGGATCAAATATTGTTTTGTTTTAAGGATTTTATTAGGAAAAAGGAGCACGACGAAGAAAAATACATTCTATAGAAAGTTTATGGTTTAATTATTGCAGAATTACGAAGCTAAATTGATGGAAAAGTTTGCCAGGAATCACAATTTTTTGACAATTTCGGTTGGCCAATTCTGTCCCTTATTGGCAGATAATGGTCCTACTTTCATGTCTGCTCCATACAAACATTGAATTCTCGTAATTTTTGAGCTGGAAAGTCATTTAATAGATGTTGGTACATGATCATTCACTTTCCCGAGATTCTATCAACAAATAGTAAGACTTTAATCTCTCTACTCATTTGTGGTGACTATTGCATGCTATTGTGTTGGTTCATTCAAGGCACATTCGTTTGTTTTCTCATTAAATAAGATAAGACATTTTTTCTGGATCCATTCCTGATGAAATTACAATATTTTCATGATCGCAGTAACAATTTTCAAACTCTATATATCAATCAGTATCGCACATCAAAGGCTTTCTCAGATCTCCGTGATATAGTGAATGTTTCAGTTTGAAAATCGGTGCAGGAGTTTCTTAGTTTCAAAGCTTAATTGGCGTTTGTGTGCACGCGCATTCGCCAAAGTTCCGGGAAGTAATTCGATCCAACTCATGCAAAATCATTGACAAGATTCTATTTTTCTAAAATATTAAAATAGAATAAAAAGTTTGGATCTTGGTCGGCTTAATAGTGAATTTCGATGATATAAAGTAACAGCCCTCAATTGGTAAAATATTTCTGTTCTAATGGCTTCATAATGATAATATAGAATGTAATCTCTTCTCATCAGATTGAGATAACAGTTTTTTGTTTCGAATCCAAACATTTTCTCAGAAACTTCTTAGGTTCTTTCAAACTTTTTGTAATTGTTTCGATATCTGAGGGGCTTCTGGACATAAAGTCACCGGTCAAACTTCGAAAATTCTTAGTTTTCAATTTTGACTGATTGAATGTTTAGGTATTGGTCCATCTTATCTGTGTTACTCTGCTTTAACAGTAGAGGTTTTAAAAGTTCACAGTGAGAATTCTTGTTCTTCCATGTATAACTATACCTGAAGGCGTTTTGAACAACTGCGCCAATATGGGAAAAGCCAGGTAGATTTTGCCATATCGGGGACTCCTGATGCTACCAGACACAGGTCTCTGGTTAAGATTCGAAGGTTATTGTCTTCCAATTGTGACAACATATTAGAACTTCATAGAATTCTAATAGATTTTAAAGATCGCCGCGACCTATAGAGAAAAGATGTGAAGAAGAACCAACCCATAAATGTATTTATTCTTGGACTTTATTAAATTCTAAGAGGGATGGGACATCTGTTCAACTAAATATCCTTTAAACTTTGATCTGATCTTATGATATCACTAACATCGAGTGACCAAAAATATCTCAGAAACTTTTGTTAGGACCCAATACTTTAGTTATTACATTAGAAAAAATGTTAATTGAAGTTGTTATTGTTGTTACTTGATTATGAAATTGTTTAAAAAGCTTTAAATAATTATTTAACTTAAGTTATAAGTTTCTTAAAACAATTAAAAAAAACATTTCATTTAAGTTTCAACAAAATTTAATTTACCACAAGAAAAATATGCAACGAACCATTTAAAATTGTTTCTCTATAAAAAACAAAACACATGCACTCTACTCTCAGTACTTAAACAAACATTTTGATTATGAAAAAAATCCAGCTTTTGTGCTTAAACAGCAACAAAAACAACACATTCACACTATTGTCATGAGTGTGAAACTGTTATTATTTGTGTTTGTAAAGTTGTCTCTGTTTGTCTCATGTAAAAAAAGGGATAAAATGTTGCCTGAGTACAGACAGAAGAGCAGAGTAGAGTGAGTGGTTGTTCTTTGCTTAAAATGTTTGTTGGTATTTTTATGTTGCTCATATGTTGTTGCTTTTGCAGTTTATATTTAAAATTCTGTATACATTTTATGTTTATTTGTGTTGTGTGAGTGTGAGCGATTGTTGTTATTGTATGTGCTGTTGTTTTACATTGAAACCAACACAAAAAAATCTTGGTTGAAAATTGAAGTTTTTATTTTCAGTTATGCTGAAGAGCTCTGGCTATTTAAACACGTTTTAAAACGTTTTTGTTGTTGCTTTGTATAAAAATTTATCAAATTTAAGAAAAACACAAAAATACTAATAAGAAAAATTAAAATTTTAACAACAAATAAAAAGATGAATAAAATAATTAAGTTGCATATTTTAACATTTTTATTAAATAATTTTTAATTACAAAAAAACTAAAACGCGTTACGCGAGACGTTTCGAGAAAAAATAATAAAATAGAAACAGTGTATCACTAAACTATTAAATAAAAAGTAATTATGTTCTTTTTAATTATTAATTAAAATAAAGATTTAGAGTTTTAATAAATTATTAACAAATTAAACAATTTTCTATAAAAATCTCAAGAAAATTTTTTCTTATTGAAAAAAAAATTGTATATTCACTGAACAACAGCAGCAGCCATTTGTGAAATGTCTGCTCATTCTCTTTTAACGCTCATTTATGTTAAGCTCTGTTATGTTAACGTTTAACAGTTTATTTCTGCTTACAATTATCTTCCTCGATATTGTCATGTTTAATTTATAACATAAACAAAACTTAACAGTAAAAAAGCTACCGCCAATACTGTTATTAAAAACTTAACAGCAATTGCTTTCTTAACATAAAAATGTTAAATGTTAATGGCTGAATTGTTAAATAAGAAAACCCCAATATGAATTGTTTACCCAGATATTTTAATGCTCTTACACTCTTTGCTCTCTTTGAATTTTAACTCTTTTTATTATTTCAATAAATAATATTAAACTCACTCACACACACACAAATATTTTTGCACATTTTTTCTGTTTTGTATTCAGAAAAAAGGGAACAAAGTTGATAAGAACAAGCATATGCAGCTTAAAAGCAGTAAAATTTATAAAATTAAGATTTATTTTGTGAAAATAATAAAAAAAGAAGGAAAATTGGAAGTAAAAGTAAATAAATAAAAATTAAATTAAAGCAAAATCTTTTAATTAAGTTATGTAAAAATTCATTAAAAATATATAGATTTTTTAAATAAAGTGTTTTTTAAAAAGCTTAAATGCTCTTAAAAAATTTAATAAAGAATTTTCAAGAAATTTTATAAAAAAATATTAAAATTAAAAATAAAAATTTGTAATTGATAAAATTTTAATTTTCTCGCTTTAAAGAAAATTTTGTAAAATTGTGTGTGTATCCCCCCAAATTTAACTATACTCTAAATAGTTATCGTTATCGATTTTTTTTTTTTGTATCTTTATTTTAGAAAGGACTTGACAATAGATTTGTTCTTGAGGTATCTCAAGCCTGGAAATAATATCGATAACAATTTCTCGAGATAAAAAAATAAAGCTTGGTGAATACACAAAAAATTTAATCACACTGTCTGAACCATTTACGGCACGCCCGGAAAATTGAGAAAATTTCTTAATACATGTTTCGATACAGAAAATATTATCGAAAAATTTTCGATGTTAAGAAAATTCTTGATAAATAATTCGATAAAAGATTGTTTCTATATAACATTTTCGATTAAAAATTGATGTCTATAATTTTCGAAAGAATTCCTTCTTAAAGAAAATTTTCGAAAATTTTCTTATTTAAGAAAAGTTCGAACATATTTATTTTTAAAGAAAATTTTCCAAAAAAATATTTTTAAAGAAAATTTTCAAAAAAATTTCGAAGAAATTTTTCTAGAAAAAAATTCAAGAAATTTTTATTGGAAAATTTCGAGGATTTTTTTATTAAAAAGTTTTAATAAATTTTCTTTTTATGAAAAATTTCGAAGAAATTTTCTTGTTATAGAAAAATTTTGAAAAATCTCTTCTCTTTAGTAGAAAATTTTCTAGAAACCATTTCAAGCAACTTTCTGTTTATAGAAAATTTTCGAAAACATTTGTTTTCAAAGAAAGTTTTTAATAATATTTTTGCAAAATGTACTGATTATAGAAAATTTTCGAGAAGGTTTCTGTAAAGAGAAAAATTTCCAGAAAATTTTGATATATTTTAGTGATCGATAAATAAAAGGTTATGAATTTTTTACACTTTTCAATAAATTTTCTGTAATAAAAATAGTGGAATTCATTATTATCTTCAAGTTAATTAAGATTTTCTTTACAGAAAACTTCTTCTTTAAGATTTTCACTTGATAACTTCGGGTCAATTTTTAACAGAAAATTTCTCTCGCAACTTTGGCTTACTTTTTTTGTAAATTTTCTTTAAATCACAAAATAAAAAATATGTGAATATAAAATTTAAAAATTATTAATTTTATAAAATTTATTCAAATATAATATAAAAACAAATACAAAATTTTTCTAAAATTTTCTATCTTTTTCATAAAATATCTTCTTAAATTTTATATTCTGAATTTTTTGTTAATTATAAACTCTAAATCTTTTTTTTTAATTATTTTATTATTTTTTTTAATAATTTTTATAAAATTATAAATTAAAATATTTCAGATTTAAAAAATATATCAAAACATATAAAGCAAAACTTTTAAATTTAAAAATGTTTTGTTGTAAAAAATAAACATTTTTTAAATACATAAATAATATATTTTTAATACATCATAAAAACTTGGTTTTGAAAACCTTCAAAAAAAAACTTAAAATTGTAAAATATCAAATTGTATATATAAAAAAAATTATTTATTTATTATAAATTTAACTCAAAAGAAAATTTATTCAAATTAATTACAACTAAATAAAATCGTTAACCGGTTTCCATAATAAAAAAAGATTTAATTTTTTTTAATTTCATATAACAATTTTTACAAATTAACATTTTTAAATAATTATACAAGTTTTATGAACAACATTTGAACTACGGTGTTAAATAATTTAAATTTTATTATTTATTAAACAAAATAAATAAAAAAATGTTATCATTTAATTAATCTAAAAAAAATCTTGCTTGAGAAAACTCTTAATCAATATCTTAATTAAAATTGATGTTCAAACATACAAATATTTCTTAATTAAACTACAACAAACAAACAAAAATAATAATTTAAAATTATAGAAATTTAAAACATATCAAAAGAATTAACAAAAACACTTGCTCAATTTTTATCTAAAAAAAAAAAACAACACTTCAACACATTTTTTTTTCTTCAAGTGTATTTTAAAAATAACAAAAACAAACAATAAACAAAAAAAAAAGTATTAGAAAAAAGTGCTCAACCAGCCCTGCATTGTGCATCACTATTTTTGTTGTCAAAATTTCAACAACAACAACAAAACTAATCAAAACAAAAATAAGACATAAACACACTCGCGCTCACACTCTTCTAAAAGCAACAATAACAAAACAGGAGAAAAAGAAAACAACTTGTCTTGTTGTGTCTTATTAAAATAATATTCATTACAACAAAAACAAAATTTCCTATAATAGAGAAAACAAGCTCACACACTCACTAGACTACATAAGAGCAACAACAAAACAAAAACATCAGCCATCTATTACCAGAGGAAGAAGAAAAAAAGGAAAAACTAAAACAAAAAAAATTATAAAAATATAAATAAACAAACAAAACTACTTGACACGACCTCCCCAAAGTTTTTCTTAATTGTGTGCAAGTGAGAAAGAGGGAGAGAGAGTAGCGTAACGTTCTTACTTCGTTTATCTAAAAAAGACAAAAAAACACGAGAAAACAAGAACACGAATTATTATTTCGTGTTAGTAAATGCGCTAAAAAAGCCTGTCGTGTGTGTGTTTTTGTTTTGATTTTTCTCCAGCCTTAAAAACAATAACAACAACTAACCAAAACAAATCAAAAAATCTTATAACATAACGGCACAATAAATTAAAGTGTTTTATATTTGTTGTTGTTTTTTTCTCTCAAAATAAAAAAGAAACTGTAAAAAAACTAAAAAAAAATCATCAAGTTAATTTTAACTTTATTATGCTAAGTGTCACTTTTATATTTGCCGCCGCCGTTGCAGACGCCGTCAAGCCCTTTTTTTCGCTTTAATTTATTTGCTTAAAAACAAATCAAGTGTTTTCTGCTTGTTTGCAGTAAAAATAGACTTTTCTTTAGAGCTCTGAGACAGAGTTTTTTTTTTCTGAATTTGTGTAAATTGTTTGTTAGCAAAATTTTGCTTTTCACCTTAAGCATGAAAACTGAAACGACAACACAACCAGCAAATAGTTCACCGGCCAAAATGGCCTTTGATATGTATCCGAGTATATCGTCGGGTAAACAACAGGATCCAGTGCGTGAAGTTGTTATGAAATATATTGATTATTTTTTGCCAGAGTAAGTAATTTAAAATCAACTTTAATTCAGACACTCATTATAGCAATTTTAAGCTTTAGATTTAATTTCTTAACCTAAGAACTGAGATCCAAAAATTCTTAACATACATATATGTTCATAAAAATGAAACCATCGATCTTAAACTTTTTATTTGCTTGAAATAATTAAAACAATTTACAAAAAACTTGTATTACTTTCTTTAACTTTACTCAAATAGGTCGTCCATCTCTCTTAAAAATCTCTTACACTTTTGGACGCTTTCGATTTTCTTTTAACAAGAGCCCAATATCTCTCCACTGGCTTCTGGCCAGTTTGGAGGATTTACCTCTGTTGGTATAAATTATTGTTCTTGCTTCTGTCAAGGGTTTGTTTACCATAGTGACAGGATGCCAAATTGGGCCAATAATAAATGGAAACATTATGAAGTCTTATGAAAGGAAGCAGCTTCTCCTTGATAAAAATTTCAGTATTTATAGAGCCCGTTGTAGCAAATGATTGGCTTCTATTGCAGCAACTGCATATTGCTTGTCATGTTAGACACTTTGCGGAATATTTTGAATGCTTTTGGGTCCTAAACTTTAAATTTCTCTCGAGCATCAGCAACAAAAATTGTTTGGCCAAGAAGTCCTGTAAAATCTGACGATTCATATATTTTGCAGCTAAACTTGTCTTAAATATCCGTACTAAGTTTATGCCCTCGAAATTTTTATCAGCGTTCCTGGCAGGAACTTTTTGGCCTTAACTTTTTATACCAAACAATCTGAGCACTGAGCTTACGAGGCTGCATGCCTACAGGATGTGTTGGAAACTCTTTTGAAAATTTTTTCTATTATTTTTTAGCTTTAGAAATATCAGGTGGACCATTCCTTCTACCTGTACCAAAGACATGTTCACCCGGTACTGCATATTAAATTAACTTTTTAGAAAACCAGAAATTATTATCGTAAACGAGGGACTTTTCTTAGCATGACTTACTTTCGCTTACTTCGTGACAGAAAATTATACTTTCTAGTTGTGAGACACTTTCCTTAATGAGAAATTACACTCTTTTTTCATAAGAACTGAAATTACTTTTGTTGGCTTCGAGACTCTCTCCTTAAACAGGAAATGACTTTCGTTGGCTTCTCGATTCTCTTTTTAAATAGGAAATAACTCTCATAAGCTACGAAACACTTTTCTTAAACAGGAATACAGGCTCTCGGTAGCAATGATATTTCCTTAATGGTCAATTACTCCCGTGAGTTAAAGATTTCTTTAAGAGAAATTACTCTCGCTAATTGGGAAATAATTTCCTTAACAGGAAATTACTCTCGCTTGATTTGAGACAACATTTCTTAACAGAAATTTACTCTCTATAGTTTCTAACTTATAATAATTCTTCTTCTGGAAGTTGTTGTGGGAATTGTGGAGTTATGATCGTCGTTAAGAAGTTCTGATCAAAAATCGAACTGCGGAGCAGCTAATAAATGGCGAGTAACTGAAATGAATTGACATTGTTCGTAAAATTTTAAGAAAAATTTTCTCTTCTGGACTCTTTGATTATTAGTTTGATCTCTTAGTAGATCGTTAAAAATGTATGTATAAAAATAAATTTCTCGAATTAAATTTAAATAAAATATTTATTTAAACTTGATATTTATTTTTAAATATATTTTTTTTATTAAAATAAATATTATTCATAATATTTCTATATTTAATTCAGTTTAACACTTAATTCACAGCTAAAAGCTTTTATTAAAAATGGCTTAACTAAGCGTTAATGAAAAATGAATATTAATCATTAATTAGTGGATGTTAAAAATAAAAACCAGAAAGACTAATAAATTAACACAAATTAAGATTTGATAATTTTTTTAACAGATTAAATACGATAGAAAATTTTAAACAAAATTTATTATAATAAATAATTAATTGAAAAAAGTTTTATACTAAATTTATTCAAAAGCCTGCACAAATTCCCTCTTTAAGCTTCAAAGATCTAAAGTGTTCTATTACCCAGGATTTTAAGAAGGTTCATTATTTTATTCTGAATTTTTTACTGAAATATCAAAAGCTCTTTTTAGAGCTTTGAAACATATTTTTTATTAATGGTTTTGAAAGGAAGATAAAATATATTTCATAAATTTTTTAAAAAAGCTTTTTATGAGACAATTCGATATTTAAAAAGCTTTCTTTAACATTAACTTTTTCTCCAAGTCCTCACTCTTGTTACTCAACTGAAATATTATTGTAAAAAAGTGTTATTTCTTCAATTTATTTTTCACAATTTTCTGTTAAACTAAAATAGAAAAAATTATAGAAATAAATAATTAATGACATAAATTAATAATAATGACATACAAATAAGTAAACGAAGCCACCAGCAGTCAACCAACTGCAACTGCACATCCTGTAACAACGACTAGTGTAAATTTGTGTTACATCATGAAGTTGTCAAGACAAGAATATTAATTGGGTGAATTGAATTTATTTGCGAAGAGAAAACAAGTATAAAGTCTGTCTGACAACTCTTTAGACTACAAATTGCTGGAAAATCCGGTACATTTTTTTTCTCTCCTTTTTTTTCATTGAAATTTGAAAAATGACCTGAATTTTCTTATAAAACCAAATTTATTATTTTATACGATTGAAAGAGTTATTATTGGGTTGAGAAGGCAAAAAGAGCTTTAATTCAAATTGGCGCTAAATGTTAGATTATTGAGGTCTTTAGAAATTAGGCCTTTGTAAAAGACAGTTACAACATTACAGTTATTTAGTTTTATTTTGTGATACAAAATACAGAGACGGGGGCAATGAATTTGTTTATGAAATAAAAGAAATCTAAAAATAACAATTTACCGTTACGTTTTGAATATATTTATAAATACAACAACAACAACATTAACAACAACAAAATGAGGAGAAGAGACGTAAGAAATGTAGGTTTTTTTGTATTTTTAAGTTTTTGAATTGTATTTGACAATATTTGTATGCCCTACAACATATTTAGAAGTTAATTAGGTTTAATAAACCGTTAGTAACATCAGCACTTTCCTCTGGAGATGCACCCTCTGGAGATGCTTTTCTTAACTGATTGCCAGAGACTTTACGTAATAGAAAATTGCTCTCGATAATTGCTTGACATATTTCAGATCGTTAAAGTAGGCCCTCGCTTGTAGCATACTTCTAAACAGGACATATTTCTTAACAAGAAATTACTTTTGCTCACTGAGAGACACTTTTTTAACATAAAATTTCTCTCTCAATCTGCGAGACATTTTTCTTAACAGGAAATTACTCTCTCTCTCTCTCTCTGCGGAACATTTTCACTAACAGGAACAATAATCTAGAACACTTTCCTTAACAGGAAATTACTCTCGCCATCTTCTTCTAGTTAATTACTCTCATTATCTGCCAGATACTTTTTTAACAGAAAGTTGTTCCCTCTAGTTGTGAGATACTTTCCTTAACAGGATATTCGCGTACTTCCATTAGCTTTGAGATATTTTTAAGCATGATCACAGGCAGTTTGTCAAATTTGCTTGTGATCATGCTTTTCTACTCTCTATTCTGAACTATATAGCGATCATTTGTTATGACTATATTATGCACATAACCTGAGAATAATTGGCTTAACTAGAGAGCAAATTTTTATCCAACATAATTTCTATGATTTCTCTCTAAATGTCCCTCATGTTTTGAGTTCAAAATTTTTCATTAGAAAATATTGAATATTACAAAAAAGATCTTACGATTTTGAGAGATCAAGAGAGATTTATTTTTAAGATTCTCTATTCTCTTTCACGAATATTTTGAATAAAAGACTTTGAATTAGGAACTTTTTTTAAATTTCCCTTAACAAAAAAACTCTCTCATCTGTTGAAGGAATTTGTTCCCCTATAGAGTATTTTTTATTCATAAAAGTCGTGATATTTTCAATACCACGTTGTTGGTCAGACAATGAAAACAGTGTAACCCATAACAGAAAACCAGTTTATAGTTTTCTATTTTTACAGTAGCTGCTGCTAAATAGCAACATCAACTTTTTAGTTAAAAAAAATATCTTGTTTGTATGTTTGTTGCTGTTTGTAAGTTTGTAAGTATGTTGTCTTGTCAGTTTTGACCATCTATTTTTATAGAAACATAAATTACGTAGTCGTTTTATTTTACTTCCTTTTCTTCTCTTAACTTCTCCATTTCTTTATTTTATTTTTTTTTTTTTTCATCTGACAATTTGAGACAACTTTTGTTGTTGTTGTTTGCATGTAAATCTCTTCTAATGGCCAAATTAACAACAACGAATGAATGTGAAAAGTTGTTGGCAAAATTAAAAAAAAAAAAAAAAAAAAAAAAAAACTTGTTAATAAGGAGTGAGATAAAAAAAATTGTTAACATACATAAATGTTGATAAAAATGAAACCAGTAAACTTGCACTCTATTCTGTTATGATTTTTATAGTGCGTTTTGTTACGAACCATTCTTTTCTTTCAATTCTCTTTAACAAGATACCAATATATCTCCACTGGCCTTAGTTCGGCACAGTTTGCAGGATGTGCCCCTCTTGGTATAAATACTTGTACCTCTCAAGGAATTGTTTCACATAGTGACAGGGTGACAAGTCAGGCCAAAAATAAGTTGACTCATTTTGAAGTCCCATAAATGGAAGCAGCCTTTTCGGTATGTATGGATCACGTTGTAACAAATGATTGGCTTTTTTTGCTGCGACTGCCATACCAAACAGTTTTTATGAAAATTTTACTGCTTTTAGGTCCAAAAATTTTCTTCAACATTCCCTTGAGCATCGGAGGCTCATGTGTTACTATAGCTTTTCCTATCACTTTGCTCGAACAGGTAGTCCATCTTCGTTTGAAATCTACCACACTTTTGCATTTTCTGTTCTCTTCCATTCTCTTTTAATAAAAGTCCAATTTCTTTTTCTTGATACAAATACCACATTATTGTTCTTGCACCACTTAAGTATTTATGGATCACGTTGTAACAAATGATTCCCTCTTTTTGTCGCAACTGCATATTGCTTGCGATGCCAAGACCTTTTGGAAAATTTTGCAAGCTTTTGGATCCAAAACTTTTCATCAATATTCCATCGAATCTTTTCGACCTGGAAGTTGCGAAAAAATTTGCCAGAATCAACATTTCATCATCCATTATGCAGCAGAAAACTTGACTTTAATTTCCCTGTTCTCTTTTTGGTATCTAAACTTAAGGTAGCATTCCTGTCAGTTACTTGTGGGCCCTTGTATGCATCAAAATCTGCATTAGCCACACTTTTTGTAACAAACCGGGCTGCTTACCTACCGGATGAGTTGGGAGCCCCCTTTTTCATCAGATTAACAGTGTACGTGTGTTAGATATTTTTCGATCTCACTCTTTATATTGAATTTTCCTCAGGCTTCTTTACGTTCACTTGTTAAAATGTAAATTTTCTTTAAATCAGATATAAAACCGATATATATATTATTCGTGCTGCCAGCGATTTGTTTCTTGTATATTTTATGTTGTTTTTATTATTTAGAAATAAATAATTTTGTAGTTTTTGTTTTTATTTTTATTTCATCTTCTTATTTTTTTCTCGTTTTTTATGATTTTTTTCTTTCTTTCACATTTATGATTTTAAATGTCGGAAAAATATGTGTCAGGGCCAATATATTTCACTAAATTTATTCACTCACCAACCAGACACACACACACACACTTATTTGTTGTTTTAGTTTTAGTTTTTCTTCTTCTTTTTGATCTCTAAAATCTATTTTCCGATTTGACAAATGAAAATTTGTAATAAATTTAAATTTCTAATTGACTGTTAAACGTTTATGTGAAATGAATTGTCATCTTAATCATAATCTCGTTATGCTCTAATTGACATGATCATGATCACTATAAATTATAAACTGGGGGAGAATGCGTGATGTGATGAAATCTATCTTGGGGGGGGGGGGGAGAGAAAATAAATGTGGGATAGTTTTATTACAAAGTTTGATAACTTTGATTAAAACACAATTCTTTAATAGATTTTAGTTTATTATATATTATATATATTAGGCTTAAGTCTAGGGGGTATTTATAGTTTTAATTCAACAATCAAATATATTTATTCACTTTGATTTTAAGACACTTTCACAACTTAAATTTATCACTTGACTTCTTACAACTTTACAACTTAACAACTTAACTCTTTCAACTTTAGACTACGACTGTCCTGGACCAGTGCTCAAACTCAACTATAGACGGAATTGACCGTCTATTGAGATCTAATCGTTACTCGTCAGTTTTTGTCGATTCTAGAATATTCTTGTCATATACAGTCATCTCTCTTCGTCCTATTCAGTCAAATACAACGGTCGTTTCAATATTAGTTTTAACTGCCATCAGTCTTAACCCTTAGTGGGGTCTACCCGATCGTGTGCGACCAGGTTCAATTCCTACATTCGGCCCTCCTGACGAGGTATTCGACTCGAATACTGGCGTCCACCGTTTTATATACTCAGCCACTGTAAATGTCCTACGTGGGCCCTCGACTTCGCCTACTTTTTCGACTTCATATCGGCCATGATTCATTTTTCGTATCACCTTGTAAGGACCGTAATATTTACCCTTTAATTTCAAACCGACTCCATATTGGGTGCGTATTATAGCGACTAAATCGTTAATCTCATACTTCTCCTCATCTCTGCGGTTTGCGTTGAAATGCTTCTCTATCTCTATCTCTTTCCGTTTGCATTTCTTGTAGAATTTGTTCCTCCATAATTTCCTTAATATCAGGAAAGTCTTCGAGTATTCTCTAAAAGCGTTAGAAGTGAATGCAGACCCTCTATCGGAAATTATTCTCTTCGGGTTACCAAATTCAGCAGCCTGACGTTCTAACCGATCCATAACAGCATCTGTCCCAGTATCCTTGGTGGGATACAACCAAACAAATTTTGAAAATCCATCTACGACTACAGGTATGTGATTATATTTTGTCAATACCATGGGTCCTACATGATCCTCGGAATCTTTTTGCAACAGGACTGCACCATATCCAAATTTACTAGCGTCTGTATGGACCTCAGTCAAAGCCTTCCGATTATATAGTTTAAGTACCGGATCTTTCGTCAATGTTATTTTAAGTTGCTCAAGTGAAAAAATCACTTCATCATCTATCTTGAACTCATTGCCCTTCCGCAACAAATCAGTCATCGGTTTCGACAATACAGCATAACCATCAACAAATCTACGAAAATATGACGTTAAACCTGGGAACCGTTGTAAACTCTTCCTATCGTTGGGTAGTGGAAAATTCTTGATCGCCAAAGTTTTTTCTTCCGAGAGTCGAATCGTTCCGTGTTCTTTATCAGTTACTGTTTTTTCATCTTTTTCTATATTCAAACATAGATCTTGGAAATTGCTAATACGTTCCAAAGAATCATTTCTCTTGAAAATCTCATCCGGCTTATGTTCAATACTCATGGTTGATTTAGGAAGAAATTTCACCTCATCTTCGCTGAACATTAAATTGACAAATTGTAACAAATTACTACCCAAAATTGCCGGATAGTCGATATCCTCCGCACGCACCACATAAAATCTCAATTGCAGCTGAATATTTTCAACAATAATCGGAGCATCAATGTAACCCTGGGTATAGAATACTACAGCACCAGCACCTTTTAATCTTCTATGTTCTGATGTCATCTTAAATACGTCACGTAACTTTTCATAAACATCGCTCCTTATCGTGCAAATACTGCAACCGGTATCAATAAGCCCATAAATATTGACGTCACTGATTCGAAATTTCTTGAATATCATTCCTGGCTCAAAAAGTTCCTTATTATAGTCCAACATGTTCATATTGCTGCGCGGCTCCAGTTGGACTTTCTTTTTATTCTCATTACAGTCGGCTGCACGGTGTCCAGGAGTATTACACTTGAAACACTTGAATTGAGTTTCTCTACAATCCTTCGCCAAATGTTCGGGATTTCCGCATTTAAAGCATCTTCTGTTCTTGTCTGTCTTCTCCATCTTGGTCGTAATTTTCACGTCATTTGAAGAATAATATTTCCTGTTACCCCTATCTTGTGGAATACGAATCTTCTCGTAAATCTTAATTTGTTCCTTCATCTGTTCAACAGTTTTTGCCTGGTACAAAATACTCTTATTAAAACGTGAATCTGGAATACCTTCGACGAAATAATCAAGCAAACTTGGAACGTCCAAATTTATTGGTTTGCCTATCTCCATTAAAGCATATAAGTATTCGCGATAGCTCTCACCTAGATGTTTGCGACGGTTTCTCAAAACCCTGTGTATCTCCGACGACGATAATGTTTCACCGAATTCTTCAATCAAAGCATTTTTCAATGCCGACCAATTCTTCAATCCGGACTGACTTGCAACAAATAATTTGGCCGCACCCTTTAATAATTGTTTTCCATAAATAAATTTCTGCACAGAATTCCACCCTACTATTTCAGCGTTCTCTTCAAAATCTTGTACCCAATTTCTAACTTCCAAAGAATCAGTCCCACTGAATGATGACAGACTATCTGCAATGTCCTTCAAGGTGAAGACAGGACCACTAAGGCGAAACTCCGGATGTGTCCTAGCACTTACATCCTGATACTCAGAATTTAAAGATTCAGAGTCATCCCCATCGATTTGGTGACCGAAATATTGGAGGAGCCTGTCGCGTAACACTGCCTTCAAACCTGTATTGTCCAATCCTAACTCAGTCAATTTTCTCCGTAAAGCGTCACAATTCATTGCCATAATGCTGTTAACGTCCATGATTAAAATAGTCCAGAAACACTCTTACAAAATCAAATATTCTCGAATATCCCTACTATAATAATTAATTAATTATATAATAAATTATACAATAATCAATAAAGTAATAAAAATTATAAAAAAAAATGTAATGATAGCACTTGAAAAAAAATGTTAAAAATTCCAGAGAAAAAAAAACGTAATTCATCATATGAATAATACTTGTCAACAGAAACTTTTCAAGAATTCTATAGTAATATAAAGTTACATACAAATTCAGTTTAACAGAATGCAAACATAAGAAAATTAACATTAAGCTCTAAAATTAACATTGAATTAAACAGAACCGAACAAAACTTAAAATATGAATTAAAGAAAATAAGTTACATTCATACCATAAAAATTAAAAGCTTACAAATTAACATACAAAAATGTTAAAACTACTTATCTTATTGTAATACTCGTTCAATCTCTCCCCAAGAACATCAGCTGCTCAGTCACTCCTTCTCAAAGCTCTTTAGTAACTAACTTCCACATGAGATAACTAGCACAACTTTTACTCGTCGTTTTCCTCTCTTGAATTATAAGATCAAGTTCTCCAATGCACTCGCTTTATCTTATCATTCTTTTGTATAAGCTTTTACTAGTTAAATTTAACGGTCGTTTTCCGCGATTAAACACTTTTCTCTGAAAACACTTATGCTCTAAAAACACTTATGCTCTGAAAACACATATGCTGTTCTATACTGTTCATTAAAGTTTGTGTGCATAAAAATTTTTTCTCTTGATTTTAAACTTATATGTTAATGTTTATGTTCTTTTAAAAGCACAATTACAAATGTTTTGCATTACTCTTTTCTTCAAAACTATTTTCTCTTAAGTTTTTATGCATACACTTTTATATAAACGAAAAATTAGATTTTTTTTCTCATAAGTGCTCTTTAACTTCAAAGTCCTCTTTTTCTGTTCTCTTATAATTTTATTAAACTTGTGTTTTTTAATTTCGTCTTTACGCGTTTACACGTATTAATATATTTATTCCTTCTCTTTTATACAGCAATTTTAAATTAATTAACTTCAACACATTTCACCAAATTTAATTATTGTTTTTCCAACTAATTTTTTTTTTTTTACACTTTTACTTGCACAATCCCGGTCGAGTCCCCAATTTGTGGGATAGTTTTATTACAAAGTTTGATAACTTTGATTAAAACACAATTCTTTAATAGATTTTAGTTTATTATATATTATATATATTAGGCTTAAGTCTAGGGGGTATTTATAGTTTTAATTCAACAATCAAATATATTTATTCACTTTGATTTTAAGACACTTTCACAACTTAAATTTATCACTTGACTTCTTACAACTTTACAACTTAACAACTTAACTCTTTCAACTTTAGACTACGACTGTCCTGGACCAGTGCTCAAACTCAACTATAGACGGAATTGACCGTCTATTGAGATCTAATCGTTACTCGTCAGTTTTTGTCGATTCTAGAATATTCTTGTCATATACAGTCATCTCTCTTCGTCCTATTCAGTCAAATACAACGGTCGTTTCAATATTAGTTTTAACTGCCATCAGTCTTAACCCTTAGTGGGGTCTACCCGATCGTGTGCGACCAGGTTCAATTCCTACATAAAATATAAGAAAAAATGGAAATGAGTGGATAATGGATTATTATAATGGAGGAAAAATATAAGTCAATATGATCAATGATCTTCGATCTAACAAAAATGCGTTTTGGGATCATCTCCATCGAAACGGAATAAAAGGAATATTTTTAACATCAGTTGTACTGATTCCGAATGATAATAGTGTGAACCGCGAAATAGGGGATTGAGGTGTCTTTGACTGTCTTCGAGCTTGTTATTAACCTATTAACCTTCCAGGCCTTCAACTTAGAGAAACTTTAGATATTTTGAAGTGACTAAAAATGATTTTTGGGCCTAAACATAAATTGGACAATTGATTTAGATTAAGTAGCCCTGTTCCAACAGATATCATTTATGTAAGATCAAAGTCGTATTATTATATTCAAGAATCTGAGATATATAATTTTTAAAAATGAGTTATTTATTGTGAACAAATTTTAAAAGCTTTTTTAATTCATAAGTGATTGTTGAGAGAGTTAGGAACCGATAAAAGCCGCCTAAAAGGAGTAGAATAATAAGTTTAGAAACATATGATTTTAGGAATATATGTTCTTTATCCAGATTCTTATTTTGTTCGTAGATAATTTATTATTTCTCACTATATAAAATATCGATAATTTTAGGAATTTTCAAGCTGCTAAAAACGGAATTTAAAACCAAAATTAAGTCAGTTAAGACGAGTGTTAAGATTTCTCTAGAAGCAATTAATTTTGGAAATATATCGTCGAGATATATAAATTTAATCTCAAAGTGTAAATATATATATATCTGAACAGATATGATTTTCACCAATTAAAATTACAATTTTTTGGAATTTTCAAGTGATTTTAAAAGGGAGTTTGGAATTTATTTAAAGATCGGATAAAATGAGTAGATGAATTAGTTTATGATCATTAGAATTTAGAAATATATTTTCTTCGATCAGATTCTTATGGAGATCAGGAATATATAAATTTAAAACTTAAGACTGTAATTTTTTAAATATTGAAAATTTTATAAAAGTAAAGAATAATTTCAAGTGACTCCAATGGACATAAATCGTATTCATGAATCGGGAGAAACTTAGTTATAACGAAAGTTGTTTAATATCAGGAGATTCTAAATATATACATTATATGCTTTAATATGATATGAGATCAGTTGTATATAATTTTGAAACAAAAAATGGATTTATTTCCTCGAAAAAAATGGAACATTTTCAAATGCCTCCTCCAATTAAAAGAAGGAACTGAAACTGATCCGCTAAATGATAAAGTCGAACTGCTATAAGATCCATAGAATCTAGATATATACATTATGTGAACTATGAAATAATACAGAGACAGAAATCGAGGCAAATCAGGTTCTGAAAATAGTTTGAAAAATTGAGATTCTAAAAGTAATTTCAGATCGTCGATATGGCTTTTAAATGTGAGCTGTTCACTTAGTAAATTTCAGGGTAAAGAACTAAATATTATTGATCTTTTGTTTTTGAAGAATTTATATAAAAATTCTGAAAATTTCAGACGATATTTGGAACAAGTGAAATCTTTTATTAGTTTTAAAATTTAACATTTTAATTATTAATTTTTTTTTCCAAAAAGTTACATAAATCCATCCCCCTCCAGATTTTCGTAATCGCATGCTAATTAAATTGATTCGAAGTTCGAACTCTTGATCATATGAATTTTTTTGTGAATTTTAAATATTTTTTGTTAAATATTTTTTTATTTTTATTTAATTGATTCAAGTAACGTAATTAAACTATTAAAACCTCCCTCCTCTCGATAATACAATTTGCACCCACTTCAATAATTACGCACTTAAATCCGAAAAAAATAACACTCACACAGACACACACTTTATTATACAAGTGTTGTTTGTTTATTTATTTATTTAAATAATTTAATTCAAGTATTTTTATTGATAAATTTCAAATTAAAAGATAAACAAAAGTTTATCTCACAAGTGGCGTTGATTCTGATGCCAAAGATGATGATGATGATGTTGCTCTCTGGCGGTGCACTATAACATTTATGATGCCCCCCCCCACACACACACACAAAATGAGTGTGTAAAAAAAAACACTTGAATGAATGAAAATTCGAAATCCCATAAAAAAGTGAAGTGAAGAAAAGTGTAAACAATAAATGTGAAATGAAATCACTAAATAATATTTTCTCAAAACGACCAAAAACAAAAAAAATCAAGTGAACGCAAATAAACTTATGGTTGCAGATGTTTAGCGTTAAATAGAAAATACTAGACTGATGGGGGGAGGGAGGTGGGGAGGACTCAATAAAATAAAGACGTCTTAGTAATTTTAAGGCCAAATAGACAAAAACAAAACATCATAGAAGACGAAAAAAAAAATTTAAGTGCGAATAAACAAACTTTAAAAAGAAAATAAATAAGGAGTGAGAACGAAAAAATCAATCAAATGTAAAAGAAAGAAAATTAGGAAATTTTCATTTTAAGAGAAAATTAAAAAAAATAATAATTTTCAAGAGAGTTCAATGAAAAGTTCATTTTTAATAGAAATTTACGAAATTTTCTTAAAATTATTTTAAAATCTTTTTTTATTTAGAGAAAGTGAAATTTTTTATATTAAAAAGATTTTTTTTTAGATTTTCTTTTTTAAGGGAAAATTAATCTTTAAGATAATATTTTATAAATGTTCCTTATTAAGAATAAGTTTTTGAGATTTTCTTTATTAAGTAAAAT